>JAECUM010093264.1:0-111006 GCA_016617855.1 Megalonaias nervosa
CTAAATATGTGACCTTAAAACTCTTGACGAGATCCTGTCAATCATCCGAACCACGAAATATGTGACCTTAAAACTCTTGACTAGACACTGTCAATCATCTCAACCACTAAATATGTGATCTTAAAACTCTTGACTAGATCCTGTCAATCATCCCAACCACTAAATTCGTGATCTTAAAATTCTTGACTTGATCCTGTCAATCATCCCAACCACTAAGTATGTGATCTTAAAACTCTTGGCTAGATCCTGTCAATCATCTCGACCACTAAATATGCGATCTTAAAACTCTTGGCTAGAACTTGTCAATCATTCCAACCACTAAATATGTGATCTTAAAACTCTTGACTAGATCCTGTCAATCATCTCAACCACTAAGTATGTGATCTTAAAACTCTTGACTAGATCCTTTCAATCATCTCAACCACTAAGTATGTGATCTTAAAACTCATGACTAGATCCTGTCAATCATCCCAACCACTAAGTATGTGATCTTAAAACTCTTGACTAGATCCTGTCAATCATCTCAACCACTAAGTATGTGATCTTAAAACTCATGACTAGATCCTGTCAATCATCCCAACCACTAAGTATGTGATCTTAAAACTCTTGACTAGATCCTGTCAATCATCTCAACCACTAAGTATGTGATCTTAAAACTCATGACTAGATCCTGTCAATCATCCCAACCACTAAGTATGTGATCTTAAAACTCTTGACTAGATCCTGTCAATCATCTCAACCACTAAGTATGTGATCTTAAAACTCATGACTAGATCCTGTCAATCATCCCAACCACTAAGTATGTGATCTTAAAACTCTTGACTAGATCCTGTCAATCATCCCATCTATCTATATCGGTACTTACTATTCTAAATGATCATTGAAACATAGTTTTAACTGTCGTGAAATGATTAAGTAGGCATATGCTTGATGGTGGTATTTCGTTTAATTTATTGCATGTTAAATTTGATCTATTTAATTTAATTATCTGACCTATCGTCTGTTAAATTATTAATTAAAAAACTTTTAAGTTCTTGTAACTTATTGCGTTGCCTGTATCTGGTGGTATTTTTTTTTATATTTTATTACTTCTAAAATCATGTTCTTTTAAACTTGTTTAGTGACCTATGAAATTTTAAATTTAATATCCATTTTTCTATTAATTTGTAATTATTTCTGTAAGTTCTTGGTTGAATTTTGTAAAATGTTTAAAATTTCAAACAAAATATCCTTCATTTAAACAAATCATTTACATATATATTAAATTTTTGGCTAATGCAGTAAAAATATTCAAAATGGTTTAAAGAGAAATCAGTTAATAAATTAAATATGAAATAATTTACAGAACTGCAGTAAAAATGTGTTCAGTTTCTACCATAAGGCAGTATACTTATGAGTTACGGTTGTACTCACATATAAGTCGAGTCAAACTGCATAAGACACAGATCATGATCGGCCATTGCATAATACGCATGCAGACCAGGGTATATGCTGTTTGTTCTATAAAATTACACCTACGAAACTGCACAGTCCCAGATCTGCCGACGCATAACGCGACGGCAGATCTGGGTCTGTGAATTTTTCAGTTGGACAAGGCTGATAAGCGAGTACGTACGGTATATGTTTCGCAAACATGCTCTTGAAATACCATTAAAATTATACCATTAAGGACAACATTATGATAAAAAGTATCAAATATATAGATGAACACAAATTGACTTATTATGTAAAACTAATATCAGATCAAATAAAATAATAATTAGGCTGGTAACCAAATCAAGATCAATAAAACCAGTGCAAATAATTAAGAACCAACACCAGTACCAGCACCAGTAAGAAATATTAAACACCAAAACGGCCATCAGTACCAACGCACACAAAAATATTAAACATCAAAACCAGCATCAGATGATAAATCATTAGAATCAGCAGTAGCAACCACTAAATTTGTTTGAAAATTAAATGTTGTAGGACCTCTGCTCACTGATTATTTTCCTATCACATTTAACGGCCACCACTGTAATTATCTATAAACCTTTTTTCTGGACATATGACCTCAAGTTGCAGGCATTATCAACAAGGGATTACTTGATAATAAAGGAGTAAAATACAATATTATGTTAGAAATATGACCTAAGAACCAGATGGAAATATGAAGTCACAGGAACTCGATACCTATTTCAATAATGCGTCCATTCAACTTGGAACATAAGATATTGCTAATAGTTTGCATATGGTATTCTTCTAATTAGAAGAATCTGCCTAAAATATAAATTTGGTCTCTGACTGGGTTCTTGGTAGAAATATATATAAAACTGTAGGGGGAATAATTCATACTCAATATAAAAGGGATGTATCAATGTTAAGAATATGGATAACAGATGCCCTCGCGTGATCTGTATTAGCAGCATTATATCTAAATAAATTAAAAACCTGACTTAGTTATATACAAACATATTGGTACATTAAACTTTGGTGATATTGCATGTCCTGCGTCATTACTAGATGTTCATAAATTTGAAAACTTAAATAGTGAAATATCTGTTAATGCTTAAGGTTGAAGGAAATGCCTGATATATACCAAATAATTTCAAACTAAAATATTACATTGAAGAGAAAATACAGAAAAGTAATCATTTGTATTTTAATTAGAATAATATCTCGGTCAGTCTATAACTGTTGCAATTATCAACATCAAAAATATAGATTAGGAAGTTTCGGCATATTATTACAGTACAAAACTTGTACAAGAAAATGATTTTGATTGAGAACGAATTGAATATGAAGGACTTTATATGACATAAGTGATTATCAGAGTTATCATTCTTTACAGAGCACATTGTATTATAGCAGTGATGATCCAAGTGATCATCCTTTATAGAGTACATTGAATGATAGTAGTGATTATCCAAGTGATCATTCTTTACAGAGCACATTGTATTATAGTAGTGATTATCCAAGTGATCATTCTTTACAGAGCACATTGTATTATAGTAGTGATTATCCAAGTGATCATCCTTTATAGAGTACATTGAATGATAGTAGTGATTATCCAAGTGATCATTCTTTATAGAGTACATTGAATGATAGTAGTGATTATCCAAGTGATCATTCTTTACAGAGCACATTGTATTATAGTAGTGATTATCCAAGTGATCATTCTTTACAGAGCACATTGTATTATAGTAGTGATTATCCAAGTGATCATTCTTTACAGAGCACATTGTATTATAGTAGTGATTATCCAAGTGATCATCCTTTATAGAGTACATTGAATGATACTAGTGATTATCCAAGTTATCATGTTATACAGAGTACAACAAATAAAAAAGTTGTAGGAAAATTTACAGTTGAACGTATTGGAAAATAGTTAAAAAAAAGCTTGGATTAAAACCTAAAATGTACTCATTTTGTTCGAGGAAAAACAAAATAATAACCCCATAGGTGTTTCAAAACCAAATGTTGTAAAAACGAACTTGAATCATGCACGCTGGAACAAAAAAATCATCATTTCAAAAAGTAGAGTTGAAATACATTATGTATTGTATTATTGTATTAAAAGTGTTAATCATCACATGTGTTTACACAGGCTGAACAAAAAAAGTTTGTTGCGCTTGGATACATAACATATATCAGAGAAGACTACTACTGTTTCCTATGAAAACAAATTAATGTGTTTGCTATGTGAGTAGTTTGTTAGAATCTTTTATTTGAGTGCGATTAGTCTGCATAATTTGACTTTATTTATGAGTAAAATTAACATATGCAGTTTTAACTTGCCATATAAGATTCGTTCTTGCTTGTAATATGAGCACCATTATTCTATGTAATTAAATTAGAGTCACAACTTAAACGACCAGTAAATTTTGTGTTAACTCTATATATTATTATCGAGATAATAGGTTTTAATTTAATGTTATATAAACTGAAATATGGCATCCTAAAAATAATCATATTCTTTGCTGCATTTGAGTCTGAAAAGTGTTTAAGAAGCCGTTCAGTACTACAAGTACTTGTATAATGTGCTCTTAAAAACAACTATCCTTCTCTTCTAATTAAAATTCCCAAAGAATAAAAACTTTATATAGAAAATAAAAAAATCAACAAAAATAAAACAATTATAAAATCATTCAAGAATGAAAAATTCAAACAAAAAATATCCAAAAATATATTTTTAAAGAATCAAGAACTAAAATATATAAAATTATCCAAAAATGAAATATAACATTCTAAATGTGAAAAATATACAATTCCAAAACTGAAAATATAAAATCCGAAAATGACAAATTAGTATCCAAATGTGAAAAAGTATATAATCCAAGATGAAAATTATTAAAATCCAAAACTATGTAGTAGCGATAAAATGGACATGTGTAATCATTCTTATTTTACCACTACTCACCGCTCTGACCCCATATCGTCCACCATTTCTACTAACCGGGATTGTCTAAATTACACTGACGGCAAGTTGAGTCTTGAAAGGCATTCATACTATCCAAAGAAGATAGTCCAACAATATTATGAAGCAGTCATATGTACCAAATTCAAACATGTAAAGTTGAAAGCGATTATATAGCCAAAAATTCAACTACAAGCACATTTTAAGAGTTTCACGTCATACGAAAATACATCGAAACAAAAGCACACTCCGAATTATTGGATGTAAACTTTATGCTGATTCTTGAAGAAGCTATAGATATCCTTGACAATCGGACGTTTTTCTGGATTGAAGTTCCAGCACAATCGTATCATCGTTTTAACCGCACCATCGATTTTTATGTCAATAGGAAACTCAGGCACTGCTCTTTTTTCGCCGACTTGCTTTCGCAGTTGGGCATAGGTATAGTCGTAAAATGGTTCTTCTTCACAGATAACTTCATAAATGACCAGGGACAAGGAGTAAGCATCGGCAAGCATCATATCTCTTGCCGACAACCGCTCTCCACGCAGTACTTCTGGAGCAGAATATCTTGGTGTCCCAACATTACGTACAAGCTCTGTGGAACCGGACACTGACGTTTCTGTGTTAGCTTTAATCATGCTGAGGCCAAAATCAGTGATTTTAGCTAAACATGTTTCCCCAGACACATAATCCAGCAATACGTTTTGCGACTTCAAATCGCAGTGGGCAATGCCTCGCTCATGGAGATATTCAAGACCGCTGCAGGTTTGCCTAATTATCTGCAAACGCTCTCCCTCTGAGAAATCTATGTCCTCATTCATGTGCAGTGCATCAAACAAGCTCATTGGCATGTACTCCATGACAATGCTGAGGTTTGGGGTCTTGGTGCAAGCACCAATGAACTTGACTATGCTTGGATGATCCAACCCACAAAAAATAGTGATCTCGTCCTTAAATTCGTGTAACCTTCTGTTGGATACCCGCTGAAGTCGAAGCTTTTTCACAGCTACAACTGATCCTTTCCATCTGGCAAAGTAGACGTCACCGAACCCGCCTTGACCAATCTTTCGTCCCAATTCAATGTCCTCAAATTTGATAACTACTCCAGAATATTCATCCAGAATCTCAGCTTTAGTTTTGGGTGGTTCGTTCCCGTTTTGTTCTTGCGCCCAAGTCATTTCTTCCATCATCCGATTAATACGGCTTATGGCAATCTCCGAAGCATATGGATCTGAGCGACCTCTTTCATATTCCTCATCGTACTGAAATTAAAAAGGTTTTGTAAATGACAAATTTGACTTTCTCTGAGTCTCAAAAGTTTGATATAGTCAGCATTCTAAATTAACGGGTATTTGTCTCACTGACTCAATGTGACCAAGTTATTAAACAGGAACCATGCTAAGACTATGCATATCATGACACGAATGGCACGATGGTTAACACTAGATTCGTACCGCTAAAGTCCTACTTTAGATTACTATTAAGGCCAACAATACAAGAGTTAATGGTTGTGTAAACCTGATCATTGGTAATATTAGGGTCTCCACTTCCTCATTTTCAAAAGTTAGATCAAATCACAAACTAGGCCAGTGAGCGTAGAATAATTCCTAAGTTGTCAAATTAAACGAATTATTGCAACTGTATTTATAAAGTAAGTAGAACTATGACAGTAAATCACTCAATAAATTATTATTATTATTATTATTATTATTATTATTATTACTATATACCAATAGACATTTGTAAACATACCATGTCCTCTTCTATGAGCGCAATGATTTTCTGCGCATCGCGGACTAGTTTACTCTTCCTTGAGCTGGGTGCACTGCCACGTGGCTTGCCAACCCGTCGGCGGGATCGATTGAAAGAGCTATCAACGTAAAGATCGACTCTTGTAGAGACGACTCCAGACTCTGATTTTGCTTTCCTGGAAAAGACGGCTGTCCCTATAGGCTTCCCAACTCTGCCAAGCCTTCTGTTAAAAGAGTTGTCTTTATATAACTTCACAGAAGGTGATTCTTTGCTGCTCTTGGAAACATCTTTGAATAAGATGCTCTCCGTTTGACTTTGTAAATCCTCGGAGCGCGAAGAATCTCTCTTAGAAACCATCATGGTGCCATGTTCCATGCCAACTCTACCAAGTCGATAGTTTTGGTAGTTATTTACGTATGTTTTTGGAGTAGCTTCAGCACTAGAGTATCCTGATGTCCCACGTGATGCACCGCCAGAACTACTTCTTGAAACTACCATGGTACCATGTTCCATGCCAACTCTACCTATGCTCCTATTGTAGGGATTGTCCACGTAGGTTTTTGGACTACTCACACCAAATGATGAGGATGCTCCACCACTAGAGATGCCGCCTCCTCCAGAACCACTTCCACCGCCAGAATTACCTCTTGAAACTACCATGGTACCGTGATCCATACCAACTCTACCCAGGCTCCTGTTGTAGGAATTGTCCACGTAGGTCTTTGGACTACTCACGCCAAATCGTGAGGAATCTCCACCACTAGAGAACCCAGCTGTCGCATTATAGACACCGACTCCACCGGAACTATTTCCACTGCCATAATTATTTGAGGAAACACCACCACTGGAGAAACCAGATGACCCACTAGAGACAACAGCTCCACCAGAACTACTTCCACCGCCAGAACTACCTCTTGAAACTACCATGCTCCCATGTTCCATCCCAACTCTACCAAGGCTCCTATTGTAGGAATTGTCTACGTATGTTTTTGACATTCTCATAGATTAGACCTACATAAAAAAGAAAGGCTGTCAGCACATGACCTTCATATTATAGTTACCTACTTATAATTCTTACTCTATTTATTCATCTGACGATGTCAAACAAATAGCATGAATCATAATCTTCCGGTCTCGTTTGTATCGGCAAATTTGGGTTGCAGTTAGGGGCATGTTCAAAGGCTTGTGAGATTGCAAGAACTAATCTGCACTCTATTCAGTAAAACAATGAAATTAAAGAATGACAAATACAAAGGAAATGAGTTTCAGTCTGATGATAGAGTTCTGGCTCTTTTGCCCATACCACAAAATCCTCTTCAGGCTAAGAACTATGGTTCTTGCACAGTTGAAAAGAAAGTAAGTGATTTAATTTATGTCATCAGTACTCCTGGGAAGCGAAAACAAAAACAACGTTGCCATATAAATATGTTAACGTGATATGTTGATAGAGATGGCCAGGTTAATCATGCAATCAATTTAGTTATACCAGTCTCACACAGAGAAGATTAAAGCGATGGAATGCAATATGACTGTAGTGACCTTAGAGTAACCAATCTTCGGAATTCAGAAATTATTAATAATCTGTATCAGAAAGTTTCACATCTGCAGCAAAAAAGAAAAAAGTTCACTAAAACACCTGTTACTTGAATATGAGCACTTGTTTCAAGAACAAACAAAATCTACCTTGACGTTGAAATTTTCACTTTTATTCCATGGAAATAAATTATGTGTTGAATTTTACAAAGCTTGTTGCTTTTCACTCTTTTCTGTCACTTATTGTAATAGTATAGACTCGTAACAACAGTATGTGTTTCCCTGCTACGTGAAACGTTTGGATAAAAAGAAAACTTTCTAAAATTTTCAGTGCAATTGCAATTTCTTGACCCATCCCTGAAGGTAACTCAATCACGTGGAAAGTTTGGTTTTATAGACTTTCAAAAATGTCACTGCAATTGCAATTCCGCCATCCTCGCCTAAAGAAACCCATTACCATCCAGTTATTTGGAAGACGGTGAAGTCACTGACAGATGGATGGACTGACAGAGCCGATTATAGTATCTACGATGCTTTTCAAAAAACACGGGAACAGAAAAATAAGTTTAGCTTATTTTATCATCATAGAAATGGTTATGTTCCCCTACATGATTATAAGTACAATAGTAAATTAATACTTCACTTGATGTACTTAATCTTATAGTTACAGGTGTGTACTTATTCTGACAGTTGCCTTTATTTGCTTATTCTGACAGTTACAGGTATGTACTTATTCTGACAGTCACAGTTGTGTACTTATTCTGATAGTCACAAGTATGTACTTATTCTGACAATCATATATATGCACTTATTCTGACAGTTACGGGTATGTACTTATTCTAACAGTCACAGGCATGTACTTATTTTGTCAGTCACAGGTATGTACTTATTCTGACTATCACAGGTATGTACTTATCCTAACAGTCACATGTATGTACTTATTCTCACAATCACAGGTGTGTTCTTATTTTTAAAAAAATCAGCTTAATGTAAGAACTGTCTTCATGCCGTCAGATCCTCAGTGACATATTATTTTCTAGCATCATTTTATATCGTATGCTTTTGGTGAAATAAATATCGTCTTTAAACGTAGAATATTTCTAATACATAACAATTTTCAAAAAGAACACTGTGAAACAATGTATAGAAAACATATCTGGGCATCGATACAATAATTGAAATGACATTCTGGATCCCCCCCCCCCTCTCTCCAATATTTGTAATTTTTCTTTTGTATGTCTTGCTGTATGTACTTCTGTTTCGATTCCAATTAATGTATGTTTCTAATTTGCTTTGTGTGTGTATCATCTTGTATGTTATTTTAATTATTGTTTAAAACAGTATCACCTAGAAATTCATTAGAGCGTGTTGTTTTATATGTTGTATGTATATTTACCGATGTATAAGGAAGGATTACCTGAACTTGATCGAGAAGATGGAAAGGAAATCCCCTTTCCACATCATGAAAATGAAAGTTGTGGCAAACAATAAAAGCCCAGTTTTCCAGTTCAAGTTCTTTTTTCTCTTACCAAGGGCTATGTGCTAGGACCACACCGTGTAGAAAAGGGGCAAGTCGTTTCTAATTAAAATACAGGACACGTTTTTAAAGAAAAAGGGTATTTTTGAGACCGAAGGACGGAGGGAAGGGCACCAGGAAAAGGTAGGGTTTTTTCTTAATTTCCATGTTATTAGTGTGCTTAAATATGTAAATACATCATTGACAGTCAACAGAAAACTAAATACCTACAACGAATGTTGCGCACACTGAAAATATACCAGTTCATACATACATCTGCGCACATAAATACACTTCAGCTTGCTTCTACTTTCTATGTAAACAAATATGTTTGTTTAAAAGCATAGATGACAAGTTTCCCCTCCAAAGGTTTGCTGTCGGCATAATTAATACAGCTCTGTCTTTTATACATTCTGGGCTGAAATCTGTAAAATACGTCATTATGAAAATAGATATTTTCTTGGCATTTCTGGATACCCTACTGGATTCTACTCTATTGCTGATCTTGTAACCCTGGGATAAAATAAACGTGTTAGTCACAGTGTAAACTACATGTATTAAGAAGTAATATTTATTCCTTTCATATCTGACCTATATTCTAGGTTTCATCCAGGCACTCACACATTTTAATTAGATAGGCAGTATTTATCCAATTTTTTTTTTCGAATGGCTTTGCAGAGGTGGGCCTGAGGTGGAACAAACTTTCACCACAGCACTCACCAAAATATTTTTCGCCACTTGACCTTTTCTTGACCAGAAGCAAACATCCACCGAAAACCATTCGTACATATGTTTCACTAAAATATAGTATGCATTATTTTATACAAGATAAATCTCCTAAAGCATTTTATTACAACTATCGGTCAATTTTTTTGTCCGTAAAATAATATTTTGGCTTTAGGTTATATAAAATAAACATCATTTTGACACAGAAAATAGCTAAAAATTAAAAGACATATTGGAAAATAGCGATATTAAAGCTATATTTTAGCATTTATTTAAATTTCGAAAAGTCAAATACTATTACAATAGTTGCAACATAATCAAAATAGCCATTGTAAGTTAATCTGATTCACCATATGAATTTGATTCATACTTTCAAAAATCTCACAAATAACTAAAACATTTAAAAGCGTCTGGGATCAGAGTAACTTACTTATTTTTTAGTCTCTGTCTAGGGAACAAATAGACGCAAATCTGTGGCACTTTACATGTGTTAAATTGCCATGAAAATGGGCAAATTCGCTTTAAATTTATACGGCAAATTCTTTTTCCGCCAGAAATATTCGTCATGCCAAATGTGTACATTTTTGCAAGATTAATTTATTGCACAAATGGCGATCAACAAGCCGACTAGTATGTACATTTAAAAACTAGAATACTTCGAATTTGCTAGAATTTAGTTTACAGAATGTAAGAAAATAAATTTTTCACGGTTAACGAAAATGGGACTGATTTTTCAGTATTTATACAGAATTAGATTTTTAGATTATGTCACAGATTTTTTGAAAGAGTTCTCTGTTTTTATAATGGACCCCATCTCCTAAAGTCAACTATTTAAAAATCATGCAGAATTACCAATTTTAGTCATTTAATCAGGACTGAAAAAGCTTCCTTGTCGGTCTAACGTTTCCCCAAAATGATTGGTCCTTTTCACATTCCCAGTATCAACCATCCAGCCAGTTGTTACCAAGCCTTGATAATGGAGACGCCATACATACCAAGCAGCAGTAATTCAGCTGGAGAAACACGTTATATGTTCGAACTGTTCACAAGTTTAAATAAACGGTGAAATAAACTTGACGAATACTGTCGACCTTTTTCTCTGTAATGAATGTGAAAATAGTGGGTGCAATATCAACTTAATGTAGGTAGTGTTTTAACTTCCTCGTCAACTCATCTAAAAAGTGTCTAGAGTGTGGTTGCTATCGTCAACGGAAACGAAGAAAAAACAATAAGACAAGGAATAGAGTGTAGATTAAAAAAATTAATAAATCATCAAAGTGAGGCATAACATAATAAGTTCTACGTTTGCATCCAGTGAAAATTATGCCACTCCACAACGATGCCATTCCACAAGTATGGTTGACCAATTTCCCTCCAAATTGTCGGTGTTATCATATAATTAATTCAACTCTATAATTTGATTAGAATATATTTGAACTGTTGACACATTTCAGTCTGAGGTCATATTATGAACGTCTGTGAATCATAAATTAAATAGATATTTTTGAAAAATGCACAACTGTTTGATACAATATATGTTAGGAATTTATGTCTGGTTAAAAATAATCCTGAATGCTATTTCAGTTATTGATTACTTCATCATTAGTAATTGTTAGTAGTATATGGGGGTAATTTGGTGCCAATGGGACTTCTATGTTAAACTAGAGGGGTTGCACTTTGGCGTCAAGGGGAATTTAACATGGGAGTTTTAACATGGGTGGGACTGTATAGCCTCAAGATTTATAGCGTCAAAAGCACACCTGGGCCGATCTAGGGACAATGGGAATTAGCATTACAAGACCCCCTGGACCTGTCTACGGACAAGATTTCTACAGACAAATGGCACACCCTGGGCCTATATAGGGACAATGGGAATTTTGTATAGCGACTAGCACACCCTGGGCCTATCTAGGGACAATGGGAATTTTGTATAGCGACTAGCACACCCTGGGCCTATCTAGGGACAATGGGAATTAGCATTACAAGACCCCTGGACCTGTCTACGGACAAGATTTATAGCGTCAATACTAATACAAGCCCGAGATTTATATATAAAGCATTATCTAGACCTAAAATTATGTTGGCGGTGTTCATAAATTTGCATAATTATAATGATGCTATAAATAGCTATAATCAAGTGGGACCATAATATCGAATATAGCGTCAAGATTTATAGTCTCAAAAGCACACCCTGGGACTGCATAGCGTCAATGGGAATTTTGTATAGCGACTAGCACACCCTGGGATAGTATAGTCTCAATGGGAATTTTGTATAGTGACAAGAGGAATGGAACAGGTAGGGTGACGTCACGGTACTGGACAGTTGCAACAATGTAGCAAGGACCGTGACGTCATGCCACCTGTGTCATTTCTATATACAAACACGAATCATTCGCGTCCGTGTTTGTGGATATTATAACTCTCTATACACAAGACATCAGTCAATCATCAGTACTAAAAACAGCAACTATAAAAAATCAGCCACTGTTTCGTAGGCTGATGGCTTATACCAAATTACTTAAATACACAGAATCACGAACCATTCGTGTTCTACATCAATTTAATTCCTTAACTCCTAGACACTTGCAACAATGTAGCAAGGACCGTGACGTCATGCCACCTGTGTCATTTCTATATACAAACACGAATCATTCGCATTCGTGTTTGTGTATAGCAAGTACCATGACGTCATGCCACCTGTGTCATTTCTATATAATGTTTGAATTATTCGCGTTCGTGTCAGTGAATAGTATAGTATAGTATGTTTTATATATTCGCTTTTTTTCCAAAGATTGATGAACATCAATCTATCATACACAAATTATAAAATCGACTAACAAAACCTTTTAGGTAAGAGAATAATGTTTTGGGGAGTTAAATATAAATTATACAATCGAATAAAAAAAAAATTTCAGGCAAGAAAGAATAAATCTTTTTGAGGCAGTGGAGTGGCCCTGAAAAGGGCCTTTGGTTTTCTTCTTCGTCTTCTTCCAAGTTCTTCTATTCCTCCACAAAATTCTGGCTGCTTTTTATAGCGTTATTCTGGAAATTCCGTGATGAGTCATTCTGAAAATTCTGCGTAGGTGTTATAATTTTATCTTTTACTTGATAGAGTTATATATGTTCCAGAATGTTCTGGAAATTCCGTGATGAATCATTCTAGAAATTCCGTGGTGAATCATTCTGGAAATTCCGTGATGAATCATTCTGGAAATACCTTGTAGGTGTTATAGTAGTGATAGTAAATGAGCTGTTTCTAGCTCAGAGACCCCTTACCCCGACAAAATATATTTTGTCAAAAATATGTTTTGGAGGGGGAATGAGATCTCTGAGATAGATACCTCATTTACTATTCTTACTACTATTACTACTATATCTGTGAATACTTCATGTAGTATAACAAGTAAAAAGAAAAGCCTGTAACGAAGATTGTACAAAATGAAAGTACACACAGAAATCTGCCCATTGTCTTCAACTTACTTCTACATTCTCTTTAAACAAATATGTTAGCATGCAAGCATAGTTGGCTAATTAATACAACTCCATCATTGATGGAATCTATGAGGCACCCAGTGAAATCTTTAAAATGCGTAATTATAAAAATTGATATTATTTTTGACACTTCTGGATACCATTCTGAATAACAATTATTGAAAACCTGAAATAAAACTGACATGTTTATTCGCTGTGTAACTGCATGCACGTATTCCTTTCATCACTGAACTACATTCCGGTTTTCATTTAAGCACATAGAAATTTTAATAAGAGATTCGGTAGTAATACTTTTTTTTAGTGACTTTAAGGGGCTGGTCCTGGGGTGGAACAATCTTTCAGCACAGGATTCACCAAAATAGTTGTGTTGCCACGTGTCCTTTTCTTGATGATAAGCAAAAATCAACTTAGAGCCATTCGTTGATATGTTGCTTTTAAAGTTATTTTATCTAAGATAAAGCCACTAATGCATTTTATCACAACTATGGGTCAGTTTATGTCTCAAAAATTATTTTGACTAAAGGCTATATAAATACAGTGAAAAGGACTTAAAAACACAATGTTTTAACCAAAGGAATACTTATTTTATAGAAAAAACGGGGTCATTTGTGTGATCAAAGGTCAAAAACGAGACCCTATTTGGGGCATGGTCGAGAGCACAGATTCTTTCCAATGTGACTGAAGTACTTAAAATTAGTATCTTCCACCTAGCTACAAACAAAGATGACTTTATATCTACGAAGAGCTTCATCGAGTGCATCAAGAACGAAGAAAATACCAATAACGAATATTGCACAAATGAAAATATACATGTATATGGCTTATGCTACCCACACTTTGAGACCGACCATTTGATGTTGGGAGAGATGTAGGGAACTGACGTTTTCACAACAAACGGAATTTTTTCACCTCAGTGCTAATAAGACGGATATAATTAGTTCTTGTATTATTCAAATCAGGGCAACAATATTTTTTCAAAGTCTTTGGGGCGCAGGAAATATGTTTTCACAAAATCTAGACCCATTTCATCCCACCGCCACCTCCACCCCAACAGTTTAATTGCTTGTCTCTTAGTGTTACGTTTGCTTTAAACAAAAATATGTTAGTCTACAAGCATGAATGATGATTTGTGTCTCTAACGGGTTGGTGTCAGAATAATGAATACAGTTCAATCATTTGTGCAATCTGTGCTTTACTTATAAAAAAACATCTTCAGGAATGGAACGTGGTTGAAATAAATAAATAAGTCTGTAATATAATCAATTATACGTCCATGGAAACTGACGCTACTCCACTAATATGGTTGACCATTTTCCCTCCAAAATGTTGGTGTTATCATAAATTGATACAACTCTATAATGTGGTTAATATATACATTAAGGGCTGAAATCTTATAATTAGTTTTATAGACACAACTAAGAACCTTTCCTGTCTGCTTACGAATTGAATTGCATTGGTTTAGGAGATGAGTTAAATTTACTTGGATTAATACCGGAACTAATTTTGTGAGGTATAAATGTACCTTGGCACAATTAGAGATGTGTATGCTCTTGCGCGTTACGCATTAGTCGCTTCATTATTATGTTAACTGGAAATCACGAAGACATCTCTGAATCAACACGCTGATTATATCTTTCTGATATATTAGCTATTATTTTATACATATGTTTATGTACTAGTTCCTTCAACCCCGTTCCATTAGCAACTGTATTGACTATGCATCGCAGTGAATGCCTTTTAATGTATAACTTTTTAATGATTTTGAAACGCAACATTTTCACATTGTTCTGGAATTGATTTTCATGGTAGCTTCATAAATAATTGCCATATCTGAGTATGACATGCAACACAGTACGATTTCTCTTCAGCTTGTGACAGTTTCGGTCTGACAATCAGCACGTAACTGCTGTTCATTAGCACCTGAGGCACCGTTAATGAGTAATGGTTAAGTACTAAATTAGAAAAAGATCTATAGAGTAAATGTATTGATTGTGATAAAATAGTACTAAATTTAATAAATAAATATAAATACATACCGGGTAGTTAGTTACAGAAATTAAAACGTATACACAAGCATCTGCATGCAAGTAGCAAAGATACATATGGTACAGGGGTTTAAAAAAGAAAAACTGATTACTACTTATAGTTAATTAAAAATCTAATCGCAGATCACAATCTAAAAGAGAATTTGAGAAAGATTTTGAAGTTATTCAGTAACTCAGTATTTTGGAAAACCTAAGAAAAAGCATTAATGTTGAGCTTGATTGGCCTAATGAAAATGGTGAAAGTGTGCGACTAGTAGCAACTCCTGGATTTATCTCAAGTCTGTTTCATAAGCAACTGATAGCCATCAATAGTGTTAAATTAAAACCTAATCCTAAACATAACACTTCACTCTGGTAAATTAATAAATTATTAAATTTGGTTATGTGTGACTTTTTATTATAATAGCAAAATGAACTTAAAGAAATAATGTTTAATTATTGTATACTAAACGTTATAGTTTATTATTAGAATTTAAAACAAAATATTTATGATGATATTTAATTACTTGTGTATTAGTTTTAAAATTCTTTTTTATTTTATTTTTGTTTCATTACATTTTATTGTAATGATAATTTTTACGGGAATTGACTATTTTCGGGAAATTCATTTTTTTGGTTTTGACCTGATTAGAACGCAAATGCTTGCTTCATTTTTATTTTTAGCTAACCTAGTTCTTGACCTTGGTTCCGATTTTGTAAACATTCAATGAAAATGATTGGTCATTACCAAAGTCTTGTTCGGCCCACGTGTTAGCTCAGTTGTAAACAGCTTTTCTTTTTTGAATTTATTTCCAGCGTGAGAATCTGATTGTTAGATAGGGCTATTCTAGACTACGTGCTAAATGGCAATTTTTTTTTACTGCGCTGTTCAAATTAGTGATCGCGTAGCCCCGTCACGTGAGCCAACATGTGATCTAAAATCGCGGGTTAAAACAGCCATTTTCTAGTAGATTTATTGAATCGTATTTTACACCTTTAGAGCTCAAGGTGTTTTTTAATATTGATGCCAGTTGATTTAGACTTTTTCTATTTTGTGAATTTAATAATTTATATTCTCTGGAAAACATACATAAGTGCTCTTCTTTATAAAAATTCTGGGACAAAGACATTTAGTGGAAATTTATTCTGGAATTCTAAACGGGAACATTATAAATTGTGATTCAAGCAAGAACTGTTGCCATCAGTACAATCTGACGTCATCGCCATCCATATTGGAACTTCATCGAGATTCGAACCTGGATTCAATTAGAACTGTTTAGTGATAGGACTTATATTTTTTAATTTTAGAATTAATTTTTGGATTATGTTCACAAACCGTAAGTCCCATTTCATATTTTTACCTTGTTTTCTAGGGAAATAAATTATTTTGTTACAACTTACAAAGCTTGTTGGCTTCACTCTCTTTTCTTGTTACTTTTGCACGAGCCTACACGTAACAAAGGAAAATTGGGTTCTCGTCCTCGGGACATATGAATTTTGGCTAAAATATTTCAAAAAATTGTTTTTTGAAATTTAAATTACCCTAGTTTTTAAATCCTAGTATTATTTTACATTTTGTTTGAAATCTTTAGTGAAAACAACAGGCTTTTTTCACAATGTCATTAAAAGTGGAGACTTTTCTTTCTAGTCCTACTCAGGAGCAGTTGGATAGTTTGAAAAAAGATGAGTTGCTTAAACTTGCCAGAAAATACGATCTTTCTGAAGCAAAATCTTCCTTAACGAAACAAGAAATTAAAAACATTTTGATTCATCGTTTGGTAGAGAACAATGTTTTCGATAAAAATGTTTTGGCTTCAGTCAGTAAGTCTGTATCAGACTCTGACATAAAAGTAAAGGAATTAAAAATGAAATACAAGATGGAATTGGAGTTAAGAAAGCTATAGATTCAGAAAGACGAAAGAGAGAAAGATAAACAAATGTTTTATGAAAAACAGGAGAGAGAGATACAAATGCAGTTGCAACTAGAAGAGAAGCAATTGCAATTGCAATTTGAAAAAGAGGAGAGAGAGACAGGTAAAAGAGAATGATAAACAAATCAAAAATGCAATTTCAAAAAGAGGAGAGAGAGAGACATAGAGGGAGAAAGATAAACAAATGCAGTTACAATTTCAAGAGAGGGAGAGAGAGCGACAGATGCAAATTCAAAAAGAGAAGGATGAAAGGGAATTTCAAATTAAAATGAAAGAAAATGGAGCTGGCAAGTGAAAAGCACGATCCCACTTCACATACAAATTCAAGTTTTGATATTACAAGAAATATCAGGTTAGCGCCCCTTTTAGAGAAAGAGAAGTAGACAAATATTTTCCTCGTTTTGAAAAAGTTTCGGAAATTTGAAATGACCAAGGCAGCATTGGACTCAGTTACTACAATGTATACTTGTTGGAACAGCTAGTGATATTTACCATTCACTGTCAGTTCATCAAAGTGCTGACTATGATTTGGTTAAGGAATGCATCTTAAAGGGTTATGAGTTAGTCCCTGAAGCTTATCGGGAAAAATTTAGGAACTATAAAAAGGAAGCTGGACAAACTCATGTCGTATTTGCAAGAGAAAAAGAGCAGTTATTTGAGAGATGGTGCTTAGCCAAGAAAGTTGAACATGATTATGAAAGTCTCAAACAACTTGTATTACTTGAAGAGTTCAAAAACTGTGTCCATAGTGACATTAAGACTTATCTTGACGAGCATAACATTGAAACCTTGGAAAATGATGCTCGTGCCGCTGATGAGTAATCCTTAACTCATAAAGTTTCTGTTGCAGGCAAGTCTTTCACCCAGCAGTCTACTGGTAAAAGAGTATTTCAGCCTAATGCGACTCCTCCTAAAACTGAGTCTAGCACAACTTTTAAAAATCAAGCTTATGATAAACTTGATTCAAAATCCTTGTCCATTCCTACGTATACCTATTGCAAGAAAAAAGGACACGTTATTTCTGATTGCTTCAAATTGAAATATAGGCATCAGAATCAAGATAGACCTATCCCAAATGCTCTTATTTCTAAGAGGTCAAGGTCACGGTCATGTACTGAAAACAATACATTTGTTGGGTCTGAAAAATAAAACAGTCTGATTTTATTATGGAGAATTATGAACCATTCATGTCGAAGGGTTCTATATCACTCTTGGGTGATTTGGCCAATCCTATCCCTATTAAAATTTTAAGGGATACGGGAGCTTGTCAGAGTCTTTTATTATCAGGTACTTTGCCTTCTTCTGAGAAGTCCTGTTCTAATGAGAGCCTTCTCATTCAGGGAGTAGAGTGCGGCTTCGTTAATGTTCCTCTCCATTATGTAAATTTGTCATCAGACTTAGTTTTAGGACCTGTGACAGTCGGTATCGTTTCTTCTTTACCCGTTGAGGACATTCATTTGTTACTAGGCAACGACTTAGATGGAGATAAGGTTGTGGTTAATCCACTTGTAACTGACAAGCCTTCTTTGGATCAGAAAGTTGATCCTATTGAAATAGAATACCCTGATTTATGCCAGCTTGTGCAGTTAGTAGAGCTATGGCAAAGAAGCTCTTGAGAATGATTTTGATAAGGAAAATATTCCTTTAGCTGACACAAGCTGACACAAGCATTGGTCAGGGAGTTTGATGAGGTCACTTTCACTCCTTGTTTGGATCAATCAAAAGGTATTCATCACATTGATCCTCTTTTAACTACTCATTCTCTTTTATCTAATCAGGTTGACAAACGACAATCACTTGTCGTCGAACAGGAAAAAGATTCTGAGATCTCCTGTTTGTTTCGGAGAGCCATTAGTGAAATTGAAGTCGCTGAAATACCTGTTTGTTATTTCATTAAAAATGGAATTCTTATGAGAAAATGGAGACCTCCCGAGGTACCTGCTAGTGAAGAGTGGTCAGTGAACTATCAGATTGTAGTTCCAAAATCTTACAGATAGGAAATACTTAGTTTGGCCCATGAAACTCCTCTGGCTGGTCATTTAGGGATTAATAAAACTTATCACAAGATCTTGACTCACTTTTATTGGCCAAAAATCAAACTATCTCGGCAATTCTTCTCCGTTCAAAGTCTGTACCTCCAGTATGTACAATAAGCCGCCAGGTGAGCCGATCCTATGTGAGATCTTCCCAACACTCAGTGTTTATGTTGAAGTGTTTCAGATGCGACTTGGGGGAATCTTTAATGCGTTTCTTCTGACCACGCTGAGATCGCTTTCCCTTCTTCAGCTCGCCGTAAAAGATCTTCTTTGTTAGTCTTCTGACATCTTTGTGACCTAGCCTACCTATCTCAACTGTAATTGCATCATAAGTGTGTACATACCTGGAATGCATGCACGTAAGAGAACCTCAGTGCCTGAGACCCTCTCCTGCCATCCTGTCCTCATCAGTTTCCTTGCTCAGCCCATGTAAAAATGATTTAGTTTCATGGCATGATGTCCAGGTTTTGCAAGCATACAACATGGTCGGCACGACAATGGTTTGTAGTCCTTACGTCCTGTTTGTAGACTGAACTCTCTGCGCTCCCATATATTTGCGCATAGTCTGCCAAAGGCCACACTTGCTTTCGCAATTCTGGCAATGATTTCACCATCGATGTAGACTGCACGTCGAAGAAGAACGTTTCCACTGCCACGAAGAGTTTGCCATTTGCGATGGTAGGTTCTGTGTCGGGCTTTCCTGGTGCAAGTTGGTGGATCACCTTTGCCTTCCTCATACTGTCTGCGAGACCGGTCAAAATCTGAAAAGAAATGGTTCATGCTGTGTTGCATGTCAGACTCAGATGTGGCATTCAGTGAACAGTTGTCAGCAAATAGGAGATGAAAAACAACCACTTCCTGTAGTATCCTCACACTGAAGAGCTTGCCCTCAGTCAGGTATCTAATGTCGATACCAATGTTATAGTCACGAAAAGCATCAGTTAGCATGGCAGAGAGCATCATATTTAGGAGGGTTATGGTCAACAGACAGCCCTGTTAGACTCCACCGGTAACTGAGAATGGATCAGATGACTCACTGTCATCCACGACACGGAAGAGCATGCCATCATGGAATCGCCGAATCATCGTCATGAATTTTTCTAGGCAACCAAATTTTGCCATCATCTTCCAAAGGCCTCCACGACTGTGTCACACGTTTTGTCAGGTCGATGAATGTCGTGTACAGGTTGGAGTTCTGTTCCTGGCATTTCTGCTGAAGTTTACTAGCTACAAACACCATGTACGTGGTCCCTCGTCCTTTTCTAAAGCCACACTGGCTCGCTGGCAGTAGCCCTTGGATGGTGTGAACACAAGACGATTCATCAGAATTTCTGGCAAGTATTTTGCCAGCTACTGACAGCAAGGAGATACCCCGATATTGTCAAAGGATTAACTGTTGTCTTTCTTCTTGCACAAGTGGACGATGGAGTCATCCTTGTACTCTTGGGTTATAGTTACCCGAGTTCTCGTAGACTGCATGAGTTTAGTCTATGATCTTAAATTAAGTAACAGAATGAAGCAAAACCAACAATTTTTGTAAAACTTAACAAACAATTTAATTCCCTAAGTTAAATTTAAGAAGAACGTACCGTATTGTGAATTAAATCTAAACCATCTTAAAGGTTTAGAAGAATAGTGTTCCGAATGAATTCCAGGCCCTGAATGGATTGATGTACCAATAGTTTTGAATGTGCTAAAGTACCAACAGTCTCGATATATCACAATGGCATGAATTCATAATAATCCCAAAATTTTGCTTTAGTCTAGGCCGTCTTATGAGCACTTTGTAACTCCAGTGATTATCCCAAACGAAAGATTCTTCTCAATTTAAATCCAAACACAACCTTAAATACATCTGTAAACTGGTTTCAACGCATAAGCAATACAAGGAAATATGAATAGTAATAATAGTCCAATTCTCTCTTTATATACATCTCCACGACTCTAAGTTGCAATTCACTCCCACGTGACATTTCACAATACATCCCCACGTGACATACGTTGCAATACTCATTCATCCAATAAGAATATTATTTCAAACTGTAACCATGTTCTTTTTTAGAAACTTTTACGGTCATAATCTAGAACTTAACTCCCAAGGAAACAACCTCTATCTAAAATAGAATCTACAGTCATAGACCAAAAGTCAAACACAATACAGATATACATCACAGTGCCATGTGTGATCCTCTGGCTTTGTTGACTTCTGTTGGTATAGCATCTGCTCCAGGTGTTTTGCCATTCGACAGCAGGTCAATTGCTTTCACAGTTTCGGTCAGAGTTGGAGGATCAGCAAGTGTCATGTTGATTTACACTTTTGGACAGACGATCACTTGCCTCCTCCCTGATAGACGACTGTTGATTGAGGATGCTGTTGAAGTGTTCTACCCATCTGAGTAGTATCTTGTATTTGTCACTGAGCAGCGTGGCTCTGTTAGCACTCAGTAATTAATGGAGATGCTCCTTAAGACTGGCTCGTAGATTGTCTTCAAAGAGTCGTAGAATTTCTTCATGTCATTCCTCTCTGCGCAGGACTGAATCACATCTGCCGTATAACGTCTTGCAATGGCGGTGAAATAATGCAGCGGTTAATCACATTGGCACAGAATGAAGAAAATCCACGCAAATCGACGGTTTTTGCTTGGAAAGATATATAATACAATAAAAATCTACGTTTTCTGAGTTGATGTGCTCTGTGTAGTATTATTATATACACCACAAAGTATGCCTCGAACCTCTAATACAAAGAATTATTCCTATCTCAAATATCTCGAATTACGAATCAATAATGCATTCAATATCGTGAGATTTTCTCATGTTAAGAAACCAGGTAGAGTCCATTTTACGAAATGTGAATGTTGTACATTATGACGTCTGATCCAAACATTGTCTACTTATTCGATCTGAACAATATCTTCCCAACAAGGACTCCCTAAAATCGAGCAAATAATAATTAAATCACACAAAGCTATAACCAGAGACGTCATTACAAATAGCATATAACCTATGTTTATTTGAGTATATTTACTTATTTGTGTCTTGTGTAACTATGTGTCAAAGTATGATATATATGTTCTTTTATGTTTACAATGTTTTACTTTATATCCGTATTTTAATTTAGATGTATGGACTATGTAGTCTGAAATAAAGCATTCTTCTTATCTTATCTTTATGTCAAAGTATAAACTACTGTACTGACTCGTGAATGTTTGTAATTTATCTATGTATTTACTCTCAGGTCATGTACTGTTGTGTGTAAATGTATGTATTACTATCAGGATTGATTGTAATTTGTTTTGTGCATCAATCATCCTGAATGTTGTTAGAATTAATTTTTAAACAGTTTGTAATAATATCTCAACAGAGCTTGTGTTTTATTTGTTGTAAGTATGCACCGATTCGAAACTAAAGATTAACTGAGCTTAATCTTGAAGATAGGAAGGAACTCCCTTTCCATTCAGACAAAATGAAAGTAGTGACACAACCAAACAATAACATTTCAGTGTTCCAGTTAAAAGTTAAGTTCGGTGTTGATAACAAAGTATGGTGTGACCAGCGGCACCATTTACAATAGGGTCAAGTTTTCAATCTAAGGGACACGTTCTTAAAACAATGGTGGTAGTTTTGCGACCATCGCGCAGCAGAGGGTAGGCTATTACGGGCAAAGTGACGAGTACCCCTTCATTTCTTTATAAGCGGAGTACTTAAAACTATTATCTTCCACATAGCTATGACAAAAGCAACAAAAACGAAGAAACCCCCATAATGAATATTGCACAAATGAAAATATGCCAGTACATACCACAATCTGCCGACAGAGCCAACTTTAAACTTAGGGATTAGAAATGTACTCTTGGACTGGGATTTTATTTTGAACCGGAATAATTTATTCTTTTACCGCAATATAATTTATCTACAAATCAGAGTAAGAATTTTGTTCAGGCTATCTTGGGGCCGCAAACCTGTTCTCACAAAAACCCAAAGCCCATCTCCCACCCACCCCAAATTTTTTTTAAAAGCCCGGTCATTTGAGCCTACTTTTGATTTAAATAAATCTTCATCTACAACCATAGGTGTTATGCATTGGCGCAATCAGTATTTTACTCACTGAAATCTACAATCATAGGTTTAGGCATTTGTGTAACTGGTTTTGTTCCCATTAAACTGTACAAGCACAGGCGTTTGGCATTTGTGTAATCGGTGTTGTACCCATTGAAATCTACAAGCATATGTGTTAGGAATTTCTGTAATCGGTGTTGTGTCCATTGAACTCTGCAGGAATAGAGCGTTTATGAAATAAATAAATCAGCCAAGAAGTGCAATGGTATAATTAGTTGTACGTCTTGCTTCAAAGGAAGCTGATGCCACCGCACAGATATGGTTGACCATTTCCCTCCAAAATGTCGGTGTTATTACAACTTAATACAGCTTTATAACTTCATCATAATTTTAACTATAAACCTTTTATCTGAGGTAATCATTTTTAATAGACGCAACATAGAACCTTCCTCTTCTGTTTACGACTTGCATTGCAATATTTTTAGGAAGTGTTACATTGACTTGGTTTACTACTAGAACTAATTTTGTGAAGCATACATTTATCTGTGCACTATTTGAGACATATCAGCGCATGTGCATTACATGAAACACCTTCATATAGTCCCCTGGATATTCTATAACGTTAAAAAGAAAATCTGACGATGTATGGGAATTATAATTTAAAATATCTTTCCGAAAGGATATCTATTATTTGATATACATGTTTATGTCTAAGTTGCCCCCACCCCGTCTCATTTGCAACTGTTTTGAGCATACATTTCAGTCAAAATCTTTTAATGCACAAAAAAGTTAATGCGTTTGCAAGACATTTTCACCTATTTCTGTGTGTAATGTGTGGGAAAAATTCATAAAGCTGTATCACTTATGGAATCTACGATGCATTCACTGATATCTTCAAAATGTCAAATTATAAAATTCGATATTTTTCACATTTCTGTAAAATGTAATATGTGTGATGCCTTACAACGTACATTCGTATGATTCCGAGTAATCGTTGACACTGAACTCTCTCTCTCTCTCCATATATATATATATATATATATATATATATATATAGAGAGAGAGAGAGAGAGAGAGAGAGAGAGAGAGAGAGAGAGAGAGAGAGAGAGGCACTAAACAGGTGATGCTTTAACGGATCTCGCTGTCTTCGCTTAAAACATACTATTGTTAATGATTTGGACCCAAATCCGAATCAAGCTTGGGTCTGATACCTGTGAATGTAACAACGATGGAGCCATAAAGCTTACCCAGCAGCTGATTATTACATTCAACAGAACTGAATTCGACGCTCACAACGGTATAGATATGTTTTATTGCACAACTGAGTAGAAACTAAAATAACCGGTATGCGGAATTTAACGATGTCAACAACCAACACTGTGTTCAGTGTAAACTGATACTTGAGGGTTTGCTGTTCTCATGCCACACATAGCACAGGACAGGTTGCACTGGGGGTTATTTCAACCAATCAGACGCATCGAATCACGTGCTTTCTGTAATATTTCATATTACAAATGTATGCAAACGACACGCGCATGTGCATCTGTTACATGTAGTAATCCTACTAAAAACAAACAAAAATAACAAGGAAAATAATAGGTGATAATATCATTTATCAGCCAAAACTAGTCATTATACAAGCACTTGAATTTACATTAAAAGGTTGAATTTCTAATATCAATTGTAATAGTATTCCAAAATTGTGGACCCAATACAGCAACAGATGTATCGAAATAGAAAGGGCCATATCGTGGTATAAATAAATACTGTCGGGGAAAAGAAGAAAGGCCAGTAAAAGATATAACCTTATTAACCCATGGGTGAAATGCAGGCCCAATCATATATTAACAGTTTTGGTGAGATAAGACAGATAATCGCGTAATACGCCATTAACCAGTTTGTACGCCATGTCACCTTGTGCAATGCAACACGTACTCAAACTGCTCAGCAATTTAATATCGAAATCATTGTCAGGCTATGGTGTAAAAATATCAGCTTTAAGAATTAATATTTAACTTTTATATTTCTCCTTGTACCAGTCTGAACCCGTAAGGAACCAGCCGCCTAAAATTTTCTTTGGCATGTTTTTAGAATTACAATAGTTTCTTAACTAGGTTGATCCTGGATTTTTCTAGAAGGGGTTGTTTTTGAGAAAGAGGTGGAACATTTTGCGGAAAATGGAGAGCTTTCTCTGAATTTTATTGAAGATTGTACTTTCTAAATTGAAAACAGAGGGTTTGACTGAACGTTGCCTTATCCCCCTCAAAGGGTCAGACGAGACTCAGAAAGGGTTTTTGAGGTCGGCGGAGATTGAATTTCGACCCCCGATGAAAACATGGTCAAATGATATCCAACATTGAAAGCTGAATGCATCAGCTGTTAAAAATTCGTCATAATTTTCAACATATCCTTTGGATTCGCTATTCAGTGATTAATAATGAAGAAATTTTCATTTATCATAGATTTCTTTTGCAGGAGTGGAACCATACAGGCGATGTTTTCCTGCAATAGTCTAGCATTCATATACATTTTGTTTTAAAAGGAAATTACTGGACTTTACCGACTGTAAATCCAATGCCTGTTTTGGATCTTCCCGATTCACTATCTGTGCTCGGAGTCACCGGTGATTTTTCCATTTCCGCCAGCACGATGTTAATCTCGGCCGTGCTAATCCGTTTATCCTATAGCCATCGAGTACAGCTTGGTAATTGTATTAAGACTACTTTGTATCGCCGCGAGAAATTGTCAACAGACACGTATTCGTAAATGTAGCCGTAACGGATTATTTATCAACGTCGTCAGTCACACCGTTTATTATTGATATGGCTCGAACAACAATTCCGAGTGGTTTGCCTATAATAGTGACTATGGTTGCGATTACCGCCACACTCAGACATACTGAGGTTGCCGCGAGGATTCCGCAAGTAGCCTCTACAACCACAAACACGTGTTTGTATTACATGGGTAGCGCGGTTCTTTTGGTGATTTCATCTTGTGGCTGTTTTTCTGCTTTGATTATTTTTTCGCTTAGGTAACTTTAAGGCTCTGTCATAAATCTTCTGTTAATATTGTCATCGTAGAGACTAATTGCTCAACAAGCTGACTGTCTTCATGTGCGTACGCACTTCCAACCAAGTACACTTCTTCATTGATATAGCTGTCATACAATTTTAGTATGTATATTCGGGAGGAATATTTAAATATCTGGCAAATGTGAATTCCTGGGGTTTGGCACCACATTCATTTAAAAACGCACCGATTACGAATTTGCCATTTGTCTCCAGCGGTCGTTTACGTCCAAAAACTGTTACGCTGACAAATGCGTCTTTGTTGAATAACGGTCGTTTACGTCCAAAAACTGTTACGCTGACAAATGCGTCTTTGTTGAATAACGGTCGAGATCTCTCTCTTCTTAGTCGAGTCAATGTTGCTTTAGCATATTCGCTGGGGAATGAAGCTGGGGTGGATTCGGCTGTGAATTTCGCCTCATCGTTGTAGAAACAGTCATGGGATAATTTTATTCCCGATGGTGGTGTATCTTTTTCTCTGCTATGACTCCAAGATGACCTCGAGTTAGTAGTGGCAAATCATGATATCAACTATTAAGTTCTATCTTGCCCTCACTTAGATTATACTTAAGTGTATACCAGGGTTTGGTAATATGACTCTGAAGTAGATATTCGTTGACAAGTGGCACAAAATTTCTAACAACGTTAGCATCTGCTGTCCGCTGTTCCATCACCTGGTCCGCATATTCCGCAACATCGTCATCACGTTCAGAATCGATTTCAAACACCAAAGGCAGTTAAGTACTCCTCGTGATAGACGTTGAGTCCGTCGAACTGACGTCATCTCCGGCGACTAATGGTACTGATACTGTTTATGTCAAAAATTCGTAATGAACACCAATGCCGGTTTTATAAATACTTAATATGTACAGCATCAAATCACGATGCCGCTGATCATTTATCAAAATCGCCATTCGACCCCACCCAACTTTATTTCCGGTTATGTTAAACAAGTATGATCCGGACTCACTCACTTTTAAAATGTGACTTTTAGATTTATCAAAACATCTTTGATAGAGACGGAAACAAGCTGGCTATTTGACTAGGGGAAGATGTCGATTTCTCTCTCTTCTTCTTTAATATTCAGATAATTGCTCTCCGTGAAGTTACTACTTCTGGTGGTGAAGGAGCCTCTGCGATCTTTACATCCATGTATTATTTCATCTCTGTATTAACAGTAACAACATAGTCATTGATAGAAACAATCGACTCGCCAGAGTCTCTGATTTTCCCAATTTCATTGATTTTGATCAGTGTCCAAGTTGGACAATCAAAGTTTTCCAGTTTGAACATGGAAATTACAAGCTTGTCCGTGTTGACGTCAAAACAACCCGGCTTGTAAGCTCAGTCAAATCGTCTTTTTTTGGCAAGTGACAAAGTAAAATCAACAAATGCGTTTGATGTAGGTGAACGCTCAGGTGTACGCAACGCTTTAATAATAAGATCTCCACATATTGGCCTGTCTAACAATTTGCAACAGAAGAGCCGAATAAAACAGTGATTGTCGGTTATAGTTTCGATTTAAATAATTAACAACTTCAAGTGGCGGCATAAGCCCGTACGTGTTAAAATATAAAAGATGTTTGGGTGTTACCACGTGTGCGATCCAATGAGTCCCAAGTTCTATTGTCAAATCAAGGTTTACACTTCTGAAATACTTGACTGACATTGCCATGGCAAGTAAATCATGTTTGACTGACATTGCCATGGCAAGTAAATCATGCTTGACTAACATTGCCATGGCAAGTAAATCAAGACTGATTAATGGAGGTGGTGCCTTTTGCGAATCCTAGATAATTGAAGACCTTTTCCTTTCTCTATTCGTGCCCTTAGCGCCTTTTTCCTACGGCCCCTAACGCAGCTGCGTTTGCAATCACGGAAAGTGCAACAGCTAACAACGTAGATATGGCCGCGAGGAATGGCAATTTTCCACGAGTCGTTTGCATTTGCACCACCTCTGACTTGGATAATTTTAATGTCACCTAGGTTTTCTTTTGTTTAGATGCATTAAGCTGATTAAGTTATGTTTGGGTCAACCAAATGGGAATAATTCCAGTTATCTTTGTCGGAGAAAGGTTCAGTGTGAACCCGCAGTCATATCTTATTGCGCTCTTTATTTTTGCAAGCTGCGTTGTGCTAATGCTATCTTTAGCTTCTTGATAGGACTTTACTATTTAAAAACATAACAGGTTATATTACTACCTTAAGGATTTTCTATAGACGCGTCAAGCTTGACTCTCTTTCGGCTATCTGTGCCGTCCAACAACAGAAACTTATTGGAGAGGATCACGGCAATGCATCTGTAATTGGCGACAACTTTGTACCAGCCAGAAGAGTAACAATTGCTCGAAAGTACGTGTCGATCACAGACTGATTAAACAACTTCAGGAGTTCCAATGAAAAGTAATACTCGTACGAAAGTAGTACTGGCAAATATACAGACCTTTGTCAATGTTTTGATGCCAGTGCATGTCCGACCATAACTTCGGTATACACGTGCAATCTCAGTTTCTCTTAAGTTAATCACAGTTTCTTCAGTGGATCCCTGATGAACTTTAAAACAGCAGAGAAACTTCAAACACTCCTAGCCGGTCAAATGTCATCATACTACCGGTTTGGTCAACAGCGCCAGCTTCATCTTGCAACGTCATGAACGTGTGTTTGGTGCACTAAAAGTCATGTTGGTACTTATTTACCATGTAAACAGTCTATGAAGAGTAAGGCCTGGCTTGGTGTCTGTCAAGATCGCAAAAAATAACAACGTTGGCGCGGTACCAGAACTCATAAATGGCAACAAAGGTTATCCTGCTTTTCTTGATATTCGAATTACTAATCGTCGTAGTCGATCTCGAATCTATTGAACATCTTGTAATCCTAGATTTTTCAACGGATCAGCAGCGACGTTTTTTGAAGCTCTCAGCAACTCAAAATGTAACTTGTTAAGCATTTGTTGCGAGGTCATGGCGGCGGGCAACTTTGGTGCCTTTGTAAATAATCACTGGACAACATCACCAAGGCTAGTTCCTTAATACATCATGTAAACGGGTTTTCTCTCGTTCACTGCATGCAGTGGTATCTAGAGAAAGTCCACGAACGACTGTCATTTTATTTAAATATCAGATCGATTGCTAATGTACCGTTGTATTATCAATGTCTACCAGCGAAGATTTATCATCATTATAGCATCGAAGATACGATAGCGCCGAAGGATTCATCGATATCAAGTAAACCAGTTCCAGAGTTTGTGAGAAACCCAAATGTATATCTCCCTGCACAGCTACGCTTCCGGAAGCTTGGCTTTCGTAACAGTCACTGATGGCGTCGTAGTTTAAATCGATCTGAATCGTCGAGGTAATCCAAAAATGTCTGCGCGATGTCGTATAAAGACCCTCCAGGATCTGCACGCTTGACCTGAATTGATTTTTTTATTTCTGTAAACAACTACATAGCTAAAATATTCTCTATGTGTATGGGCTTAATATCAGGATCATTATTAATAAAAGTAAATATGTTTATTTGGGTCTAGGTCAAGATTATTTGAAATTATCTGACCTACCTGACATAGTCCAGCCTCAATATTGTATTTTTGCAATAGGTTTCTAAAAATAACTAACATTTTTATTTTGTAAACATCAGGATCATTCGAGAAGGTTATTTTCCATTAGGTAATAGTTATTTTTAGAAAATGCTAATTACGACTTCAGATCGAGTAGAAGACTATAAAATCTTGTCGCTGTTGGGAAAATTCATTCGTGCTTTAGGTTCTAGCACAATCAAGTTGCATTATGTGTTGTGTTCAGTATTATTTCGGGCTAGAATCTATTTTCTTCTAATTATTGAATTCATGTGATCATTTTCTCTGGAAATACAAAAGTACTCTGATAAAATTCTTGGGTAGAGACATTCATAGGAATTTATAGTGAATTCAAACCTGGGATTATATTACTGTGATTCAACAAAAGATTATTAGCACATCAACACTCTATGAGCCACCACAGACACATCATCAACTTCAGTTTTGAATTTAATTTGGACTTCTACTGAACTTTATTCAGGGCTTGAAATTATTAGGTCATGAGTCTGTAATTCTAGGATTACTTGGGATTTGATTCGTAAGTTCCTTTTTATTATATTTTTACTTTGTATCATAGGGAAATAAATTATTTATTGAATTATACAAAGCTTGTTGCTTTTTGTCCTTATCTTTTACTTATTTGAAGAGCATAGACTCGTAACTATATATATATATATATATATATATATATATATATATATATATATATATATATATATATATATATATATATATATGCTACGATTGTTCCTATATTCAAAGAGACCGAACACTGGATAGATCCAAATCACAATCTTCCACTCGTCGACGATAAAAAGAAAGGTCTAATTACATATGTGGAAATATCATACGTGAAGATTTGTTCATGATGAATTACAAAAAAGTCCCAGACTATGCACTATCAGACGAGTTTTGGAATGCCAACATTGCTGCTGACGTGACAACCAATCCCCATTTATAATTGTATTCATCTTGGAATTTTTGGGACATCTGTTCATATATTTTGACACCGATAGTTGAATGTGCGTCGATCGCCCTGAAGGATTTTACCCTCGCATCGAAGATGAACGTATAGAAGCGTGGACAGACAAATATCCCGAAGAGATTATTCTAAGTTTTGAAAGTGGTGGACCTAAATATTACGGGTACTAGTTCAGATACATGCAAATGGAAGTTCGTAGCAAAGACAAAGTAAAACGACTCACACTGAAGTATCGTTCGAATCGAGTGATCAACTCTGACGTCTTAAAAGCTTCAAAAGTCAGGTCAAGATCAAGACTTCCGTGTTTTACAATGGATCCTCTCAGAATTGTACGTTTGTCACATAATTAAATCGTTGGTCTACACTTAGGAAAGGTGTATAAAATGGCATATGAGAAACGAGTGCGATCACAACATGTTACCGTCCTAGTGCCGTTTTCCAATATAGAAAGGAAGACAGATTCAAGACAGAAATATTGCTCTTAGTACAGACGCTCGCTGAGAATATTGAATTCGACACAGAAGAAAGTGTGGGAATGATCCACTAACTCCAAGCGAAATTAAATCGAGTGTGTTGCTGTACCCAGCGATCAGTTACATAAGCGATGCACTACGGTCTTGCTGCTCAACTATCGATACCGATGTCGTTTGTGTGCCAAGAATGGATCTCATCCACGCACTCACAAACATATGGATACCACTAGCTCATACGGAATTACAAATCAAAGAAGAATACTCGTTTATGTGGCTTTGCCTAGCTATTGTGCTTTTGAAAGTTGATTCCAGACGTTCCAAGCGAAGTGGAATAAATAAATGCATCAAGATGCAGCTTACTTTTGAACATTCCAGATGGTCTCTGTGTCTAGATGCTCTCCGTGTGTCGCTGCCTTCAGTTAGTCGCTCCAGAATGATTGTCGTGAACGGGTTTTAACAGAGGATTCGTAGTTTACATCCTGAGCTGCGAGAACGCATTTACAGAGACTTTGTACAGATTGAAGTAAAACGCAAAGAGAAATTACCTCGTTTCAAAACATGGACATTTCAGCCATAGGCATCTAACTGATATATGAGAAGGCTAATTCGTTTTGAAATTGTTCAAATGGTCAGACATTGATACTAACTGAGAACACATTATAAAGTTTGCCATACCACGACTTCTGTCATTTGTATTTTTACAAATCCATGGAAAGAAGTCAATGACAGCGTTCAAGACTACGTTTATTACCAACTAACTTTTAAAAGAACAAAGAACAAGGCAATTCTTTTGAACTTCTAACGACATTAGGTGTGTGTGTTAGTGACAACATTTCTTGGACTTCGTTTGCCGGCGGAATCTCTGTGGCTCATGTATGATCAGTACACCCATAGACATGACCACCAAGCATTTATCTGTGCACAAAAAATTCATTGTGGTAAAAGTGTTGTTTTTCGTGATGATTACAAATCCAATCATAGTGGAGGAAACATTCCTATCACTTTATGTACTATTCGTGTTTTCCATGAAGTGTATGCATAGCGTGTTGTACATGACTGGAAAAGTCTTGAATTCCGTATTTTCACACAAGAGGTGATTGCTAATGCCAAAGTGTGTGTGTCAAAAAAAAATAAAGACCATAAATTTGCTTTTTGAAATACAAATCTGTTGCACAATGAAAGAAAACGTAAACCTTGCTATTGAAATGCACATTACTTCCATCAGGAACCACAAAATATGAAGTACTTTTGGATGTACATTTCTGACACAACGAAGGATGAAACATGTATGTATACGCACCGCTTTTCTCTCTTTGCGCTCCATCGGCGATCAGCGTATAAGTATGTTTTTGTCGATGTGTGAGCACTCTTACCAGTTGATTAGTAGGTAAGATTTTGTTGCTTACTTTATGAAAAGAGTGTTGAATAGTAAATGTTAAACCAATTAACGTTTTTGACATTACCTTTTCCGATGTCGTTATAAATCCCAAAGATGGCAACGTAATGTTAATTTTCAATTGTCGCCAAAACAGTGCCATATAACCACCCAACATGTTAGTAGTGTAGTGGGGTAGTTTACGGACAATGGGAATTAACATTACAGACCCCCCCTCCGGCACGTTTACGGACACGATTTATACGGACAAAAAATCACCCTGGGCACGTTTACGGACAATGGGAATTTTGTATAGCGACTAGCACACCCTCGGCCTGTGTACGGGCAATGGGAATTTTGTATAGCGACTAGCACACCCTCGGCCTGTGTACGGGCAATGGGAATTTTGTAACAATAGGAATGGAACAGGTAGGGTGACGTCACGGTACTGGACACTTGCAACAATGTAGCAAGTACCGTGACGTCATGCCACCTGTTTCATTTCTATACAAAGCGTGATGCATTCGCGTTCGTGTCAGTGGATAGTAGAGTATGTTTTCATTTTTTTTTTAGGCAAGAAAAAATAAATCTTTTCGAGGCAGTGGAGTGGCCCTGAAAAGGGCCGTTGTTTGTTATGTTAACACCATTCCGTTAACATAGAGGGCATTGCATAGGTCCTCTTCTCTTCCTCAAACTTCGTCTAACCTCTGGTCCATAAATCAGAACTCGCTTCAGACAACCTTGTCTTTCCACATAGGTCCTTCTTTTCCAAACGCTTGTCTTGGTGATCCTAATGATTCTCCATGATGATCTCACATACATGGGTAAGTCCGTACGGAACAGCATCAACGATACCAGAGTAAACGATTCAACGTTGGTCCACATCTTTGTGACGAGGAACAGGTGAAGGGAATGAAGTGAACCGTGTTTATTTATAGTGGAAGACCGGATCGAAACGGATTGAAATTGTTCACCAATTTAAACATGCGTTACAAAATTCAGTCACTTCGCGGAGTCTGTCTTCCAATCCGAAGAGAGCTACCTGTGACGTCCCATTCCCTATATAGGTGCGCTAGCGTCTGTACGCAGTGAATCGATGCGGCATTGTTTTGTGAAACATGACAGAAACTAAGACGACGATGAATTGGGGAGCACCGGCTTTGGAGACGAAAAGCGATGGCATAGCAGTGGCTACCAAAGTTAACACAGCGCTACTTCCTGAAGAGACCAATTTCAATTGGGATTTAGTAGATTTTCTCTCTTCGCAAGAATTTGTTCCAGTACCAGTACCTTGGCCACCTTCTCCTTCTTTACCACACGTCGAGGATTTTAAACAAAGACAGAAAGAAGAATTGGAGAAATTTTTACAGCAGCAGAAAGAGGCAGAACAAGCATTTCTTCTTGAACAGCAACAGCGAGAAGAAGAAGAGGCAAGAAGGAAACGACAGGAAGAAGCAGCAGAGAAGAAACAAGGTCTAGAAGAGAAGGAGAACAGTGAACCTCAAACGGTAACGGTACTCTTGGACATTTTGGCCGAGTTAAGAAGTCTGAAACAAATGTATCAGACTTCTTTATTACGACCCAAGAGAAAAATACCTTCCCGAGCCAAACAGTCTAATCCTGTTACTACACCGGAGATACCACCTCTAGTGATTTCTACCAAATCATTGACAGAAGCAAGTCCAGAAGTAGGCCTTGGCCGTGGCAAAGGCTTAAGGCAGTTAAAGCGGATTCCTTCTCCTTCCTAAGTTTGTTCTAAAAAAAAAAAAAAAACACCCAACAGTCCTTTTCAGGGCCACTCATTTCTTTCGAAAAGAGATAGTATTCATTTTGCCAAAATCAATTAAAACTCAAAATCCTTTTATTTTTAAACCCTATGATATACGTGTGTGAGTGCGTGAGTGTAGACTCTTGTTATTCTAAACAATCAAAACCAAGAGACACTTACTTTTTTCAGTCTGGTCTATTCTGGTACACATTTTGCAATCCAATATCACAACACAGCACAACACTTTAAAAAAGTTCATAGACTTCTTCTGTGTCTTTTTCTTCTTTCACTCTCTCTGTTTTCTGATTGTCTTCACTTTCACAAGTTTTTCCTCCTCTTCTTCCTCACTTTTTCTCGTCTTCGTTTCTTTACTATCTTCTCTTTCTCAACGTGTCGCGGTTCTTCCTTTGCCGAGGGCACCTCTTCTTCTTCTTCCTCCTCCTGCTCCTGTTGTTTCTTAGGGCAATCTGAAGACCAATGTCCTTTCTCTTGACAATGATAACAGGTATCCTGACTTTTGTCTCTTCTGACACTGGTCTTGCTTTTTTGACGATCTGGACATTCTGTAGCCCAATGCCCTTTCTTCTGACAGATATAGCAAGTATCTTGACTTTTATCTCGAAAGGAGGGAGAGTAGTCCGTCGGCTTGTCTGAAGAAAAATTTCGTATGACACCTCGCAAAGCTCTAATCAGAAGTTCGATTTGGATGGGTTCTTCCATCGTGCTGGTCGGCTTGAGAGTAAAATGAATACTGAGAGGGAAGGCACCAGCCCTTTATATATGCACTAAGCCTAACATGGATATATAGGGGTCCATGGCGTTTCAAATGTAGTCATTTGACATTTTGCCGTCAAGATGAAACGATCGCATCATTTCGTAAAGAAAGGAGAAGAAAGTAAGAGGCAGAAACGTGGTTTATCGCCTCGCACAGTAGCTGAAGTCTTGGCTCAAATTCATGCCAGCGATTTTGAAGATGAGACGAGTGAGCCAGAATCCAGACCCAGAGAATCTACACCCAGTCAAAGTCCATCACCACCAGTAAACCCTGAAAAGTACTACCACATTCGAGAGACGGACAAACGCTCCTGCAGAAAATTTAGAACTACAGCCCACACGTACGCGGTGAAGTTTAAAGATTTCAAGTCAGACGTACCGTTGGAGAAAGCAGACGGGTTCATCACCGATGTGTGGGATTCTTTGTTAACCGCACTGAAACGGCAATATGAAGCCAAAGAAGACGATCGCTTGAGACTTTCCATTCATCACGACAGTTTGAAGTCCTCCGTTTGGATGGAGTTTAGCAGTCCATCAGAATTGACACCTTCCAAAATCATCGCCAAGATTCAACACGTGCAGCAATCCAACGACAAGTTTCACATCACCGACGGAAAAGCGACACTGTTCATGACCCACGTTTCTCTTCCGCAAGGGACAGGACATGGCAAAAAGTGTTATTCGTGGACACCCTTCGCATCAACAAAAAGTGCCTCGTCCGAATTAACAACCCTCAAGACAAGATGTGTTTAGCCCGTGCCATCGTGGTGGGACGAACGTATGCCGACAAGAACAATACGGCAGAATGGAAAAGAGCCTGGCAAACAATTAAAAAATCTAGCCGAGCCAAACAACGAAGAGAAGCAGAACTCCTGTTACAGCAAGCTTGCCTTTCCATAGACACACCCTGTGGCATTCCTGAAATCCAAAAGTTGCAAGACGTCTCGGCTCCACGCTACACATTGAAAGTGCACCCTCAAGAGGTGCGCGGACCTCTGTTGTTTCGAGGCAAAAGTTTCACGGACGGAAAATACATTCACGTCAATCATCAAGATGAACATTTCGATGCCATAACCAGTATCACTGCATTCCTGGGATACAGTTATTACTGTGAGAAATGTGACTATGGCTATAACAATCGAGAGCAACACATTCATTGTGGATCTAAATGCTCAGGATGTTTAGCCTCTAAACCCTGTCTTGACGAAGGACAAGAACGAGTGCATTGCCCAGCTTGTCAGCGCACGTTTGTCAGCCCTGCCTGTTACCAACAACATCTGAAGACGCAAGGTTCACAGCAGAAAAGTGCTTGTCAGCTCCTGAGATTGTGTCCTACTTGTGGACAAGGCATACGTACCAATAATGCCAAGTCGCACGTCTGTTCAGGAAAGAAACGATGTCACATTTGTCACCAAACCGTGGACTTGGAACACCAATGCTACATTCAAAATTACCAACCCCAACAGGAAGAAGATGACCACAAGAAGAAAGGGAATTTCATCTTTTTCGATTTCGAATGCATGCAAGAGACTGGCATTCACATTCCTAATTTCTGCGTGGCTCATCGAGCGTGTGAGAAGTTCATCCAAGAGCCTATCTTTACTCATTGCCCTCATTGTAGCAAGATTCCTGGAGGACGTGAAAAATCTTTCGTGGACCTAACACGCTGACCGGTTTCGCCCAATGGATCTTAAACCCTATCGACGAGACGTGGAGCCAAGAAGACGTCGAACGTTACGGAGATTGTCATCGCTATGCCACGGTGATGGCTCACAATTTCTCGGGATACGATGGGCAGTTTCTTTTGAGATACTATACGAAACAAAGTACCGAACGTCCAAAAGTGACTTTGAACGGAGCGAAAATCATTTCCATGCAAGTGGGACAAGTGCAGTTTAAAGATTCGATGAGTTACTTGGTCATGCCTTTGAGTCGCATGTCTAAAACGTTTGGAATGACAGAGATGGTCAAAGGCTATTTTCCGCACTTTTTCAATACCGAAGCCAATCAACACACCGTACTATCTCATTTGCCCGAGGCTCACTACTACGACCCCGACAACATGCGTACCGAACAACGAGAAGCTTTCTACGCTTGGTACCAGACTCACGCCTCGGACCCTTTCGACTTTCAGGAAGAAATGTTAAAATATTATCGTTCCGATGTGGACATTTTACGGCGTTGCTGTGGAAAATTTCGAGAAGTATTCATGGAGCACGGAGGGATCGATCCTTTGAAAGAAACTTGCACCATTGCCAAAGCGTGTTCCTTAGTGTACCGCCAACGATTCGTGCCCGAGAACACCCTTGCTGTCATCAGTCCTCAAACGACCAACTTTGTCAAACGTCAATACTCGCAACGGAAGAGGCGAAAAAGCCATCGGAAGGTATTCAGTGGATGGTTGGGACTTAGAAAACCTCCAGATTGTGTACGAGTTTAACGGCTGCTTATTTCACGGATGCCCCATCTGTTACCCTCAACGCAACACTAAAAATCAGGTTTTACAACGAACCATGGAAGACTTGTACTAGTCCACTTGTCAGCGGCGATTGAAGTTAGAAGAGCAAGGATACCAAGTGGTAGAAATGTGGGAACACGAGTACGATTACCGTTTGAAAACCGATTCCGAGTTTAAGCGCATCGTGGAAAGTTACACGTTAGAGGACCCACATAACCCAAGGGACAGTTTGTACGGAGGACGGACGAATGCCAACTGTTTGCTGTACCAAGCCGACGAAGAGAAAGGAGAGGAAATCAAATACTTGGACGTGTGTTCTCTGTATCCGTACGTGTGCAAATACTATCACTTTACCGCAGGGCACCCGCAATTGCTGACGGAACACATTGACCTGGACATCATTCGCCAATACGAAGGATTGATCACATGTAAAGTGTTGCCTCCCACGTGCTTGTACCATCCCGTTTTACCTCACCATTGCCAAGGAAAACTGATGTTTCCCTTGTGCCGTACTTGCGCCGAAACGTGCAACCAAGACCAACTTTGTCAGCACACTCAGGAAGAACTCGCCTTGACAAGAACGTGGGTCAGCGTGGAATTGTTCAAAGCTCTGGACCTGGGATACCAACTGTTAGAAGTGTACGAAATTTACCACTTTCCCAAGAGAGAAAAATACCACAAGGGCGACGAGTCTCTAAAAGGCATTTTCGCAGACTACGTGAATGCATTTTTGAAACTGAAACAAGAAGCCAGCGGCTATCCTTCCTTTGTGCCACACTCCCGAAGACCAAACGAAATTGAAAGAGAAATACTGGGAGCAGAAAGGCATCTCTTTAGACCACATCGAGAAAAACGAAGGAAGGCGATCGTTTGCCAAAGTGATGTTAAATTGCTTGTGGGGCAAAATGGCACACCGACCGTGTTTACCCAAGACGGAGTATTTGAAAGAACCGTCCCGCTACTTCCAGATGATTCACGACAAAACCAAATACATGAAACACGTGGACGTCCTTCGTGAGGACTTGATCTTAATCAATTACTAAGAAGAACTGGACTTTGTAGAAGCCAACGAATTTGGAAATGTCATCATTGCGGCTTACGTGACAGCCCATGCTCGTTTAAAACTGTACGAAGCTTTAAAACTGTTAGGAGATCGTGCTCTATATTTTGACACAGACAGTTGCATCTACATCGATCGTCTGGGTCAACCTCACCCTGTCATCGAAGGAGACCGTTTAGGAGCCTGGACGGACGAGCATCCCGACGACAAGATTCTAAGTTTTGCAAGTGGCGGTCCCAAAAATTACAGCTACGAATACAGAGACTCACAAGGAGAAGTACACACAGAGTGTAAAGTGAAAGGATTGACTCTCAATCGACTGGTGAACTTTGGCATCTTGAAAGAAGCCTTGCAGTCTGGACAGGATGGAAATTTTAAAGGGACCACCCACGAACCGCACAAGATTGTACGTTTACCCACACACCAAATCGTTAGCCGGATCTTGGAAAAAGTCTATCAAATCGTGTACCAGAAGCGAGTACGGCTTCCCAATCACTTCACTTTACCGTACGCTCACGACGATATTGAGCAGCATATAAAAAAGGACAACGTTCAAGAGCGATAGTTCATTGTGACTACCATTGCCAAGCGAGAAAGATGAATCCTTTCAAACAGCATGTATCAAGCAAGAGCAAACTCGAGTGCGATGCTGTGTCTTGCGATGGCAGGGATGCCGTACGCTATGACCTTAGCGATTCAGTACCACATCATCATGGGAACTTTCCTATAACTACTACTACCATACCTACCATGGAAAGTGATGCTGTACGTGTCAAACCTGACGGATGCGAAAGCGATGCTACTCGTTATCGTACACCTTTTCACTTTACTGGTTTTCATGGTGGATGTCATCCTTATGAAACCATGCGGCTACCACCCTACGGATGTCATGTAAAACTGAGCACACTCCTACATATTTCACCGTACCCTCATCGAAATCAACTTGTGAAAGACGAATATTCGTTTCCTGTGCGTTTGCCTGAATACTGCAACTATGAAAGTCGGATCCAAACCTTCCGAGGAAAATGGCCAAAATATCTGGGAGGACCTACCCCCAAAGAATTAGCTAGAGATGGATTTATCTACTTGGGTGAAGGGGATAAAGTTAAGTACTTCAGTTGTGGTGTGTCACTTCACGAGTGGGAGAAGAAAGATTGCGCTTACCTGGAACATGCTAGATGGTCTCCGGATTGTCCCTACCTACCTTTAGTGGGACCTCGTCATTGAAGTGGACATACCATATCGTGTAAGAAACCAGCTACGTGGCTAGCTGTCAAACGTTGGACAACCCCTAGACAAGTATTTAAACCCAATTTGAAAATAATCTTCAAACATTACCAAACGAATTGCAAGAGAAGATCTACAAGGACATTTGGCTGGGACTTGCCAGAGTGAAATCTCAATTTGTGACTGTAGAACTTTTATGTCGAGAAATTCACAAGAGGAAATTGACAAAAGTCAACAAGCAAGTGAGATTTTTCTGGATCAAGGGTGCGTTCTTCCTAATATTCCGCTTTAGACCATTTACATTTGAAGATTTTATTGACATTCTTGATCGATTCCTGGAATGGCAGTGGTCAGAAATTACTCACTTTGTCCATTACTTTCGCTCTAGGAGAAGTGATTGACTGACATGGTTATGGATACTTTACAGCAAACATTCGTGATTTACCTGTGGAATTGAGAGAACGCATTTACCGCGAGTTCGTCAAAATACAAGTGAAACGCAAAGAACCATTGCATCCGTTACGTCACCGATGTTTGAACCACTGGTACCTAAATGCTATAAGAGGATTGATTCTGATGAAAGTGTTCCAGTGGTCAGACATTGATGAATCGCGTGAAATTCATAAATTTTTGGATGCCACTCATTCAACTTACAAGGTGATCCTAATACACCGAATTCCAACGGACGAGTTAGAGGATTACAACAAATCTTTACAAGAACAATTCTTTCTAGTTCAAGAGGAAACTTCTGTGCGACGTGTGGTGTGTGAGTTAGTGACTAAATTTTTTTGGTACTGTACTAAAATAAAATCGAGGCTGTTCAAAAAGTACACTTATTACCTTACACCAAAGAGGGTATAAAAACGGACTATCATGCCACGACCTTTATCATTCGTGATACAACAGATTCCGTGGAAGGAAATCAATGATATTATTCAAACGGTGGAGGATTACGATCGCCTATTACGAGAACTGTGTCCATTGAATTGGGGTCGGCGTGTAGTGTGTATCTTAGTGACCTGCTTTCTGGGATTTCGTTTACCAGCCGATTCCTTGTGGACTCTTTACGAACAGAACATACCACTCCAAAAAGCATGAAAGTGGTCCCTTTAAATGTACACGAGAGATTCATTCTGCTCAAAGCTTTGCGCTTTCATCTTGATACTTCTCAACCTCTACGGGAAAACAAGATTCGTCAACTTTTAGGCACTGAAGATGTGTACGACGACGTGTGTGTAGCTTGAGATTTACACCCTCACTGGAAAGATGTACGTGACTGGAAAAGTTGGGGTTTTGAGGCTTAGACAAAAGAAGTGGCACACTATGCCCAAGATTTGTAATCCTAAAATATTAAAACGTTCAGTGAAAAAAGTAACTTTTAAACCAGTGTTAGTGACAGTGCCAGAAGAAGAAGAAGAAGTAGTGACCGAGGAAAACCACTCTCTTCAGGACAGAACCGTGACCGACATCCCCGAAAGGCCATTCCGGGAGGACTCTTGTGTGACTGTGCTAAGGAGTGTAGTGTAGGGACTCTAAGAACATTACACACTACCACTACGATTTCACCTCTTGATCACCACAAATGTTGTACAGAGACTTGTTTATATTCCACTATGACCGTTTTGATGTGTTTTTTATTCATGTACTTAGCCATTTGGCTTTTATGTATTTTTGTCTTTCGTGTTGTCTTTCGTGTTGTTTACAATTAAAGATGACAATAAACGTGTCCTGCAAAAAGGTATAAAAACTCTTGTCTTGTCTGTCCTCGTGTCAAAAGTGACATTTCTTACCCCACTATGGCAACCTCTACTCTCTCTACTCCCTCTTCCTCCACTGTCAAAGTCATTGACGAACACGTAGATCGGACTAGTTGGGGGGCCTTGTATCTTCGCCATTCCTTTAACATGCTCATTGCCGGACCTAGCGGTTCAGGCAAAACCAAATTTGTCAAACGTTTGATCGAACATAAACATCATTTGATCGATCGTCCACCTCAACGAATCGTGTGGTGTTACAAAGTGTGGCAATCGGCGTACAGCCTTCTGCGAGAAACTCAAGGCGATTCCATTGTCTTTGTGGAAGGCATTCCTGGCGAGGACGACTGAATCGTGTCTGACCCTAGTCAAACTCATTTGGTTATTTTTGACGACATGTTAGGAGAATACGAAGAAGAAATTAAACTCTGGCTTACGCGCAAAGGGCATCATCGTAATGCCAGTGACATTTGCATCACCCAAAATTTGTTTCAACAAAGTAAAGGCCATCGTACCATCAGTCTCAATGCTCATTACGTGGTGTTGTTTAAAAGCCCTAGAGATAAATCGCAAGTACAAGTCGTATCCAAACAATTAGGAACGTCTTGGCTGACTCATGCGTAAGACGATGCCACTCAAACCCAACACGCTTTTTTACTCGTGGATTTAAAACCCACCACTTCCGAATATTTGCGATTTCGTACCCATCTGTTTCACCTCTGGTGCCAAGACGGAGGGCCTGTCGTGTACACGTCCCATTCGTCGACTTAATCACAATCGCCAAAAAAAAGTCTATAAAAACCTCGGTCACTTTGGCTTTGTCTGACACATCGTCAACATGACGTTCCTTCAGTCTCATCTTCCCATCAAATTGATTCGTGCCTTGTACGGTATCAGTCGCGAAAAAAATCCACAAATACGTGCTCGTGTCTTAGAAGCTAGTCTCAAAGAAGTCTTACGATAGTTTACGGTGACAGCACGTCAATTACTGCAAGGCATCATTCAGATTCCACATCAAACCAAACGTTTTTGAGAGAAACAAAAGCGCCTTGACGCAGCTAGCCGATCCTCGCATCGACACTCAAACCAAAAAGCAAATCATTTTGAAACCTGGAGGTAGCGGTTCTCTAGGAGGTGTCATCATTCGTTCCCTCTTAAAATGGGATCCTAATGCTCCCATAGTCGTCCCCAAGAAATAAAGCCACGCCCAAACGTACCCAGAAGAAAAAGAAAAAGAGAACGGTGTCAAGACCAGGTCACTGCCTCAGAAAAATATAAAGAAACGTCCACAGAAAACAGCTTCTACCCGCAAGAGAGTGTCTCCAAAATCTTCACCTCCAGCGGTGACACCCTCTTCCTCTTTAGCGGCCCCTGCTCACAAAGTACCTGCCCCCAAAATCAAAGTCCAAGAGACAACGGGTGTGTTGCAGAGTTTACTGGATTTGTCCAAGCAAGAACTGTCCCGATTTAGTCCGTTGCAAACTCCTCCACGACGTGTGTTGCATGTCATCAAGTTGATACGACGTAAAGACAATCAGTGGCGACGCATTCCAGTATAAAAAGACCTGAGGCAAACAATACGGATTAGTGATTTTGTGCTGCTAAACGCCCAAATATGTCCCCTCCAAGACGTGCACACCGTTACCATCGTGTTCCTTCTTCGGTCCGAAAAGGAAAAGGAAAATGAAAAAGACAGTCACGTCATCCTAAAAAGCGCTTAGCCAAACATCGACGTCACCCTCTGAAAAGACACACTCGTCCAAAGAAGAAAGAGGAGAAGCCACGAACGGGGAAGATTTTATTTTGATATGGATAAGTTAGTAGATAATTTCGCCACAAAGTTAGAGAACACGTTCCTAAAGAAATCAAAAAGGTAATAGGATGCATGTCGAGTCATGGACTTCAGTGTATGTTGTGCACCAAAAGATGTCTCCTCATTGTGGTTCTTCTGTCCAGAAAGGAAAAAGAAAAAGACAGTTTCGTCATCCGATAAAACGCTTAGTCAAACATAGACGTCACCCCCAGAAAAGACACACTCGTCCAAAGAAAAAGAGGAGCCACCAAAGTGGAGGATTCTTTGGCGATTTTGGAAAACACATCGTCACCTTTATGACGAAGCGATAGTCCCCCCCCCAAAAAAAAAGGATAAAAGACCGTGTGACAAGTCATCGACGTTAGTGAATTTTTTGCTGTGTGCCACGGAACCAACGAACCAACCGAGAAAAATGTCACCCCAAAAAAGACATTCCTCTTCTGCCCCAAAAGGAAAGAAAAGGAAAGGACTGCCACCTCGTTTAACCAAACATTGGGACATGTTGTCCGTCCTGTCCAAAGCTTCTCCACCCATGCGAAAAAAAAACTCATTCAAACTGCCTCCAAAGACGTCATCGATACCGTGTGCGAATGTTGTCTGAATGTCTTGAAAGGCACAATACCGTTGTCTAAATACCAGAAAGAATGCTTAGCCAAACATCCACACGTTCTTCGCCAAATGGTCCAAAAGAAAATACCTGTTGGTCAAAAGAAAAAGATCATGGTGCAACGCGGAGAAATTTTGCCCTTTTTACCCATGTTACTGAAAGGAATAATGGGCACAATAGGAAGACCCTTACTGAAAGGAGTAATAGGAACAATAGGAGGACCCTTGCTGAAAGGTCTATTGGGAAACATCCTGGGAGGATGAAGATACAAAGGTCCAAGAAGATAAAAGGGACCTCTGGAGTCAAAAGATCTCAGACGTGATCCTTGAAATCCAATGGAAGGACGAAAACTAGCTTTAGTGCCTTACAAACGATGGATGGAATACCATCGTTGGCAGGAACAACGAACCCCGCATTTACCTCCCAATCCTCATTTGACCGAGATGTCCCAGTTACAACAAGAATTGCAATCCTTGATGGATCGCAGCGATTTGTCAGAAACGGAAAAATCGCAACGGTACGGTCAATTGTTGCAACGACTGCAACTCTTTCACCAGAAAGCTTTAGACGAAACAGTTCTACCCACTCTGAAAGATTTTAAGGCCCTGATGAAAAGTTCACCACCACCACCACCACAACCACTACCACTCCCAGTGGTCAAGAAAGATGCAGCCCCACGGTTGCCTGGAGAAGAAGAGGCAAGAGAAGTCTTTCAAACACCGTCAGCAGCACCCATCCCTTGTAAGATTGCAGAGTCCTTGTTGACCCCTTCCCCTACACCGCAACGAGAAGAACTTAAAGCTGGGGTTAAAAAGATGATGTCCACTCCACCTTCGACAGAAGTAAAAAAGAAAGAAGGGAAAGCAGAAGTGAAAAAAGAAAAGAAGACCAAAGGCATCCTGTTACCACCACCATCACCACTACCACCAAAACTACCTTCAACTTCTACTCCTGTGGCACATCGGAAACGTAAAGCCGTTTCTAAACCACTTCAGAGTACCATCAGCGACGGGTGGATCACTTATTAAAAAAAAAATGGAGAAGGTGTTAGCCAGCATTTACTACGATCCATCCCATCCTGCAGGTTACGGAGGTGTTCAGAAATTGTAACGTGCGGCCAATACTCGACTGAAAAGTGTTCGTTTACCTCAAGTGCAACGCTGGTTACAAGAACAAGCCACGTACACCTTACCCAAACCCATTCGACGAAAATTTTCCAGAAGTCACACCCGAATGGAGGGCATCGATCATCAATGGCAAGCCGGTTTAGCTGATGTCTCTCATTTGGCCACCTACAATCGTGGTTACAAATATTTGTTTTGTGTCATCGACGTCTTTTCCAAATTTGCTTGGGTCGTACCATTGACTTCCAAATCGAGCAGTGAGTTAGTGCGAGCCCTGCAACTGGTGTTGAAACAAAGCGGGCGTCACACTCTTCGATGGCAAACTGGCAAAGGCACCGAATTTCTGAACCAAGCTTTTCAAAAAGAATTGAAGAAACGTGACATTCATTTTTTCACCACCGAGAATCCCGAAACCAAAGCCAGCATCGTGGAACGTTTTCAACGCACCTTGAAAAAACGCAGGTGGAAATATTGTACGCATCAACACACTCTCAAGTAAATCGACGTCTTGCCACACCTCGTCCAATCGTACAATCAATCTTACCATCGGAGCATCGGACGTGCCCCCCAAGAAGTGACTCCCGACAACGAAGTGACCGTCTTCGAGCGGCTGTTTGGTACGTCCCCGACAGCGACTGTCCCCGAGAAAGGTGGAGTGTTGGCATCATGAGATTGGGTACGCATTGACAAAACCAAACGCACTTTCGACAAAGGTTACTTACCCAACTGGACCACCAAATTGTTTCGTGTCACCGAACGAGTGCGTGGCCATTATCCTCCCGTCTATAAATTGGAAGACATGAACGGAGAAGTGTTAAAAGGAACGTTTTACTTGCCCGAGTTACAACGTGTGACCAAAAAAGAAGACGACGTGTACGAGATCGAAAGCATTCTCGATCGAAGAACCCGAAAAGTGGAAAAACGACGTGTCAAAGAAGTCAAAGTACGTTGGAAAGGATATTCTCCCAGTTTTGACTCTTGGATCGACGCTTCGCAACTCATTGACTTTAAAAAAAAGGGATCATCATGCCCTTCAACACAGTTTCAGCTACTGCAGTGACCACTCCGTCACCCAGTTCTTCTCTGCAAGATCTACAAAGCAACCCTTGTGGGTGTGGTGTGGAGAACGTAAAACGCAAATCGTCTTTTCTGCCAAATCTTTGTGGTGTATTGTGTCATCGGTGCTGCCATTGCCAATTTGAATTTGCAACAAGGCGACAAACAATTGTGGACCATTTTACTTAGCAGTTGCATTGGTTACCTTCTTCCCAATCCGTCTCTGAAATATTCCTCTAACGGAAACAACAACAACGGGAGCCTTGCGTCCAACGTCAGTTCCCCATCAAACAGTCACCCTAACCATCCTCTTTTAGACACTCCTCTGACTTCCAGTGACCCCTCGGACACTAGAACTCTGGAATTATGAACAACCAATTTACTTAACGTTACCCAGTGATAGTTCCATGGAGGTGTTTCCCAATAACACTTCGTGCTGTTACACGGCCAGATTACCTCAGGCCATCCAATTGGATCACGAAGCCCGTTGGAAAGTGGCTTCAGTGGAAATAATTCACCCTACACAAATCAAACATATCATCGAAAATGAAAACAATTTTACGGTAGAAGTTCATGACGAATAAGTGCAACAAGCCTTGGATGAACGTAGTAGTCCAGCTGACTCTATGAAATAACAAGACCCCAAAACTAAACGAACCACTTATCGGTTGATATTATTTTAGTGGTCAACATTTGGTGAACGCTATTGTTGACAGGTTCAATAACGTGTTTGGTAAAGCCTTGGAGAAAACCAGAAAAAGTGTCACGATCGATTACCACAAAATAGCTCGTCGCCTACTGATCAAATTTTCAGAGGACAAAGTATTGGTCATTACATTTTGTCCTGAATTGTATGATATTTTGGGTGGAGACCCAAAGTTGATCAAGATTGCAAGCGAAATACCAGCCGTGACCAGTAACTCGGATTTTGCGAAATATTTTAGATTCCCTGTGGAAATGAACCTAGGACTGAATCTGATTTTTGTGTACTCCGATGTGGCGGAGTACAACATGGTGGGACACACCTCCGTACCGTTACTGCGTGTCATTCCCTTCAAAGTGGATTCTGCCACGGCTGCTGACGAGGAAGGTGGAAACACCTATCACGTTCACCGCGAATTTGTACATCCTCACTATTTGCCCGTCAGTAAGTCGTATTTCGACACTGTCAACACAACTGTAAAAGGAGATATGGGACAAAATATTCCATTCACCAAAGGGAAAGTCACAGTGAAACTCCATTATCGAAAACGATTACTCTAACTTTTTGTCAGTCATGTATCCTGTGTACCAAGGAGTCGCTCGACAACGAGGACATGGTTTAGGAGATATGCTCAAATCAGCTTTTCATTCTTTGGCTCCCGTTTTGAAACCGATGGTGACACGGGGATTGCACGCCTTGAAATATGCCGCGTTGACGCACGGTAAATAATTTTTCCAAAATGTCATCATTGACAAACAAAACCCCAAAGAAGCTTTCTTGAGAGCAGGCAAAAATGTCTTGCTTCAAATGGGTAAAGACATTTTGGGCCGGCGAGAAACTCCTATAAATGCCCTGGGCGATGCCGAGTCAGACATTCCTGCTTCCCTGACGCCACAGCAAGGATAAGGCAGAAAAAGACGACGAAAACACCCCTTCAGAGGACTTCACACCCCTAGAGCTAGAAAGACTAAGAAAAGAGAAACGTTTTTCATTATTAAATGAGCGAAAATGATGCACCGAGAGTCTTGCACTTGTTCCAAGTCGGAACTGGATCTGTTTGCTATGCCACCCAGCATGATGACAATGCAAGATTTCCAATGGGTCGAATTTCATCCCGTCTCCTCTTTGACGGATTCAGCTCCCATCGAGTTTGAAATCAAAGGACAACCCGAAGATTACATCGATCTGAATAGCAGTTACTTGTATCTGAAACTGAAAGTGATCAAAACAGACAACACCAATCCGGAAGAACATGCTAGAGTAGCTCCCGTCAACAATTTCATGCATTCCTTGGTCAGCGAAGTGGATTTGTACTTGAAAAGCAAAGTGGTCAGCAGTAGCATGGATACTTACCCTTACCGAGCGTACCTAGAAAATCTCATGACGTACGGAAAAGGGGCCAAGAACACTCATCTGGATGCTTGCGTAGTTTGGAAACCTGACACCACAGGTGAGAACAAGTTTAACGACACAGCCCTGACAGCCGATGACATTCCTCACAATGTGGGATTTAACGACCGTCGAAAGAAAATCCTGCAAGGTCGTAATTTAGAACTGATGGATCGTTTGCATTTGGACACGTGGTTGCAAGAAAAGTATTTGCTGAACGGAGTGGATATTCGCCTGAGACTCAATCGCAGCAGTGTCGCTTTCCATTTGATGGCTCATGCCAACGAGTACAAAACCATCATCCAAGAAGCCAGACTTTACGTGAGTTGCGTAGAAGTGTTACCTAAAGCGGTAAACGACATCAGTCACACATTGAGCAGAAAGACCGCCAAGTATCCGATACGACGTGTAGAAGTGAAAACGTTCACCATTGCTGCTGGACTCCGATCCAAGATCGAAGATCATCTGTTCCAAGGACAGTTACCCAAACGTTTAATCGTTGGCATCGTCAGCAACGCAGCCCTCAACGGAGACCACCATCAAAATCCTTTACAGTTTAAGCACTAGAGAGTGTCCAAGATCGAAGTCAGTCGCGATGGCAAGACCTTGTGTACCAGACCCTTCGAACCTAACTTTGCCCAGAAGAATTACTTGAGATCGTACTTGTCACTGTACGAAGCTACCGGACAACTAGGAACCAACACCAGTCACGGTATTTCGTACGAAAATTATGTAGGAGGTTACACTTTGTGGGCCTTTGATTTCACTCCAGACCAAGGCAGCGACGAGGGACATTTCCACCCTATAAAATCTGGTCAACTGCGTGTGGAACTTCAGTTTGCAGAAGCTCTCACCGAGACGGTCAACGTCATCTTGTATGCCGAATTCGATAATACCATTGAAATCTACAGTTTGAGAGAAGTCATTCTAGACTATTAGAAACAATGGAAGACTCCTATCCCTCACTGAACGGTAGAGAATCTTTAGACATGGAATGTCAAATTAAACACGATAAATGTCTGATGATGAGTCAAGAAGAAAAATTGGACAAGTATCTCGACGACGCTTGGAGTCTCATCTCAGAAGAAGCAGTATTGCATGAGTGGTATAAAGGCTTGCGTGATCATTCCTGCCCTCTATTGACTCCTCTGGAGATCTATCGCATCGAATCTCTCTTAGCCCAGAGTTGGGAGACAAAGCGAAGAAACGGCTACTTGACAGAGCCTTTCAAACAAAAAGTCACAATTGAAAACACTAATCGGGCCCAGCATTTCGCATATGGTCAGAAGCTGAATACCTTCAGCCAAAGTCGGCCTGAGACTCACCTGTCACTTGGCAATCATCGACTCAAATATTGTATATAGTATTTAATACTCCTAAAGGTTAAATCATGCACATAATGTATTTATAAGTGTTATAACTAAGTAGTTTTCATCCACTGAACCATTTTTAAGTATTCCACATATTATACTGTACCACAGTTCATAGATCCACCCGGTATGGATACTTTGAGTCATTATCGAGATAGTGTCCAGGATCAACATCCTACCTGATCTTCAAAAGTACGTACTCAACACCTACAGCTATGGGCACCATTTCACAAAACAACATAAGCCCTAGATTTTCATACATTTTTACGTTCGACATTTGCTCGTCATTACGAGTGTTTTGCTAACGAGAACTGCGCATGTTTTTCTCTAAATTTCCCTTACAATTTTCAGTAACTATACGGATGCTACCAGGCAGCCCTAAGTTGCAGAGAGAGAGAGAGAGAGAGAGAGAGAGAGAGAGAGAGAGAGAGAGTTATTGTGAGATGAGCTTAACATTCTAGTGTAGACCATATAGTGGGCTATTTAAAGCATATTTATAAACGTTCTCTGTGAAAAAAAGAAAAGTATGTAAATATTAATGTGTTTTTCTTTGTTGATTAGCCCGAAAAATATAAACAAGCGAGGTATTACGCGATCAAATTTAAGGAAATTCTATCATAGATAACAGCGAAAACTTGGCCTTGTATATGCGTTATGTCAGGTTCAGGAAGTGCTGAACTTCATAGAGGTATTTCATCCAATGTGATATAGAATATATTGAAGTCAGCAAAGAGATAAATCGAGACGCGGAAAAATCTAAACCAGTATGCCACATTCGTTGATTTTTTTATTTCGTAGACCCTTACTGTGGCATTTGATCTCAATATGCGTTTTTCATCAAGTGTGCTGGTTTACAAAGGGGAATGTTAGCAAAAAAAACCAAAAGAACAAAAAGAAAATTGCCTCTTGTCTGAACCCAAGTGAACACAATAATATTCCATCACGAAAAGAACGTGCATACTTTGGGGTGTTTAGATCCTGTTCAAATAATAAAATTGAAATGATTATCTTTTGAACGGAACATATATGCATTAAGATCGATGAAGAATATATCGGTCCCTTTCGTTTATTTATTTATTTATTTATTATTTAAGAAAAATGCAAAAGGCGATTGGATACAATAGATACGAAAATAAAATTACTAATTCTTTATATGGATCTCAATCTATTAATTAGAGACATAAACCCTATCAAATTTTATTCTTTTGCATTAATGTCTCATTAAATAAATAAAATATTTTAAAACTACTTGTTGTTATATAGTTAAAACATATTAATCAGCTATGGTCATTACCTTAACTTAACCCTATGTTGAGAGAATTTATGAAGTGTGTGTGTGTGTGTGTGTGTGTGTGTGTGAGAGAGAGAGAGAGAGAGAGAGAGAGAGAGATGAAACGATTCCCCGATTTAACGATATGGATCTACATCAAGTCCAATTGTTTCCAATGCAATTGTATTACAAGATTTGGTGAGCATACAAACGGGGAAATGGTGTTGAAGCACATTTGTTTTTCCTTTAGATTTTGGTCTTACAATCCAAATAAGTGAAGCAAAAGTGAAATCAAAACCCAACTGAAATTTTATTCTTAATATTGCAATGAATATAAAAAAAGTTCGGAAGGTTATAACTGGCACAAAGAAGTGCATAAAATAATACTTTTACCTTCTCGCCTATAATGCTTTGTCTTTGGAAATGACAGCATTGGGATTTCTATTTTAAGGACATAAAAGTCAGTAAATATAGTGAAGTAATTAGATAATATTTGATATAGATAGAGAAGTATTGCTTAACCGCCTCCTTCAAACGTAAGTTAAATTATGTTTATTCATCAACTTCTAGCTCAACAATCTCTCTCTCTCTCTCTCTCTCTCTCTCTCTCTCTCTCTCTCTCTCTCTCTTAAAAACCAAAAATGTACTCATTTTGGTCGAGGAAAAACAAAATAATAACCCCATAGGTTTTTCAAAACTAAATGTTATAAAAACGAACTTGAATCATGCACGCTGGAAAAAAACATCATTTCAAAAAGTAGAGTTGAAACACGTTATGTATACTATTAAAAGTGTTAATCATAAAATGGGATTACACAGACTGAACAAATCAAGTTTGTTGCTCTTGGATACATTACAGATATATCAGAGAAGACTACTACTAATTCTTATGGAAACAAAAGAATGTGTTTGCTATGTGAATAATCTTGATAATAATATAAAGAGTTAACACAAAATTTACTGTACGTTTAAGTTGTGGCTTCAATTTATTTTCCATACAATAATGTTACTCATATTACAAGGAAGAAAGAACCTTATATGGCAAGTTAAAACTAAATATATTAATTTTACTCAAAATATAAATAAAGTTACAATTACAGAGATTTATCTTACTCAAATAAAGTGATTCTAACTCCTCACGCTGTTTGTTAGTCCAACAATATTATGAAGCAGTCATATATACCTAATTCATACATGTAAAGCTGAAAATGATCATATTGCGAGAAATTAAACTACAAGCACATTTTAAGGTTTTCACTTTGTACGAAAGTACATCGAAATACAAGCACACTCCGAATCATTGGATGTAAACTTTATCCTGATTCTTGAAGAAGCTATTGATATCCTTGACAATCGGGCGTTTTCCTGGATTGAAGCTCCAGCACAGGCGTATCATCATTAGAACAGCACCATCGATTTTTATGTCGATAGGAAACTCGGGCACTTCTCCTTTTTCACCGACTTGCTTTCGCAGTTGGGCAAAAGTAAAGTCGTAAAAAGGTTCTTCTTCCAAGATCACTTCATAAATGACCAGGGACAAGGAGTAGGCATCGGCACGCATCATATCTCTTGCCGACAACCGCTCTCCACGCAGTACTTCTGGAGCAGAATATCTTGGTGTCCCAACATTACGTACAAGCTCTGTGGAACCGGACACTGACGTTTCTGTGTTAGCTTTAATCATGCTGAGGCCAAAATCGGTGATTTTAGCTAAACATGTTCTCCCTGACACGTAATCCAGCAATACGTTCTGCGACTTCAAATCACAGTGGGCAATGTCTCGCTCATGGAGATATTCAAGACCGCTGCAGGTTTGGCAAATTATCTGCAAACGCTCTCCCTCTGAGAAGTCTGTGTCCTCATTCATGTGCAGTGCATCAAATAAGCTCATTGGCATGTACTCCATAACAATGCAGAGGTTTGGGGTCTTGGTGCATGCACCGATAAACTTAACAATGTTTGGATGATCCAAGTCGTAGAAAATAGCGATCTCATCCAAAAATTCTTTTAACCTTCTTTTGGAAACTCGCTGGAGTCGAAGCTTTTTCACAGCTACAACTGATCCTTTCCATCTGGCAAAGTAGACGTCACCGAACCCGCCTTGACCAATCTTTAATCCCAGTTCAATGTCCTCAAATTGGATCTTATCTCCAGAATATTCATCCAGAATCTCAGCTTTAGTTTTGGGCGGTTGGTTCTCATTTTGTTCTTGGGCCCAAGTCATTTCTTCCATCATCCGATTAATACTGCTTATGGCAATCTCCAAAGCATATGGATCTGAGCGACCTCTCTCATAGTCCTCATCGTACTGAAATTAAAAAGGTTTTGTAAATGTCAAATTTGACTTTCTCTGAGTCTCAAAAGTTTGATATAGTCAGCATTCTAAATTAACGGGTATTTGTCTCACTGACTCAATGTGACCATGTTATTAAACCATGCTAAGACCATAGAGACACGAATGGCACGATGGTTAACACAATAGATTCGTACTGCTAATGTCCACTTTACATCACTAATAAGACCTACACATACAAGAGTTAATGGTTGTCTAAACCTGATCATTGGTAATATCAGGATCTCCACTTCCTCATTTTCAAAAGGTAGATCAAGTCACAAAATAAGCCAGTGAGCGTAGAATAATTCCTTAGCTGTCAAGTTAAACGAATTAGTGCAATTGTATTTATAAAGTAAGTGGAACTATGACAGTTAATCACTCAATAAATTATTATTATTATTATTATTATTATTATTATTATTATTATAATATACCAATAGACATTTGTAAACATACCATGTCCTCTTCTATGAGCGCAACGATTTTCTGCGCATCGCGGACTGGTTTACTCTTCCTTGACGAGGGTTCACTACCACGTGGCTTGCCAACCCGTCCGCGGGATCGATTCAAAGGGCTATCAACGTAAACATCGGCTCTTGTGGAAACAACTCCAGACTGTGATATTGCTTTCCTGGAAAAGACAGCTGTCCCTAAAGGCTTCCCAACCCTGTCAAGCCTCCTGTTTAAGGGGTTGTCCTTATATAACTTCACAGAAGGAGATTCTTTGTTGCTCTTGGAAAGATCCTTGGATATGATGCTCTCCTTGGGACCTTGTAAATCATCGGCGCGCGAAGAATCTCCCTTAGGAACCACCATGGTGCCATGCTGCATGCCAACTCTACCAAGTCGACGGTTTTCATAGTTATCTACATATGTTTTTGGTGTAGCTCCAGCACTAGAGTATCCTGATGCCCCACCTGATGCACCGCCAGAACTACCTCTTGAAACTACCATGGTACCATGTTCCATGCCAACTCTACCTATGCTCCTATTGTATGGATTGTCCACGTAGGTTTTTGGACCACTCACACCAAATGATGAGGATGCTCCACCACTAGAGACACTGCCTCCACCAGAACTACTTCTACCTGATGCCCCACCTGATGCACCGCCAGAACTACTTCTTGAAACTACCATGCTACCGTGCGGCATCCCAACTCTACCCAGACTCTGGTTGTAGGCGTTGTTTGCGTATGTTCTTGGCATTCTTATGCATTAGACCTATATTAAAAAAGAAAGGCTGTAAGCACTCAACCTTCTTATCATAGTCACCTACTTATAATTCTTACTCTTTATTCTACTGACGATCTCAAGCAAAGAACATAAATCCTGTTCTGCCGCCAATGTATTTCCGCAAATCTAGATCTGTGCTGTTTACAATTAAGAACATGTTATATATGCGCCGATACAGCAGTCTCATAAATTCAGACAAATGTAGATTTAACGATGTGTGCTATTTGGTTTGTATGTATTATCTTGTCTTAAATACCTAATACTTGGATGGTATACAAATACTTATTAAGATTTTCAAACGAAATGTCAGAATTACATATATTATGAGGAATCTATACAGACTCTTTTTAAAATCAGAAGCCGACTTTGGGGATACATAACGTACACGTCAAGTATCTGTAAAGCTTTCAGGGATCGACACCGACTACCTAAAGATTAAGGATTAAATAGTTCTTACATGCAATTCTCAAAATAATCAATTGAAAAGAACAGGTATTCAATTGGAGACTAGAAGGTGAAAAAGTCATATATCATGCATTTGTCATCTCAAGCCATACCTTTGTTTTAAGGTATCTTATTTTTGTGACCCAACTAATAAACTCGCAAACTGCATTTGAGTGTACTCAGGTTTGTGTGTCAAGATAGCAATAGTAGCTATATGGCATTAGCTCTCCGTACTTGCATGATCTTCGGAAAGCAAATTTGTCAACGTATGCTTTCAGTCATGTAAATATTGATATAAATTTCAAAATCAACAAAAGTCAGGTATGGTGAAAACAACTTTTCAGCTACAGCATCTTTATGACACTCGCCTCCAAAAAACGAAAGAACAGCTCCTTCTTGGATGCTTTTAAGAAATTTATTCTTAAACATGTGCTAAGCGCAAAATAGCTTTACTTAGGTCTTGACATCTGCTTGGCTAGCGCTTCTTAAAACTGGAAAGAAAAAATGACAAGTCTCATTCTATGCAAATGATGCCGATTACTTCAGTTTTTGTTGATTTTAATGTTTCAAAGTCCGTAGTGACCTACAAACTACACATTTCTCTGTAATATCGTCCCCCAACTGGCCAGGTGGTCTAAGGCATATAATATTTCAGTTTCTGTATTTTGTCAAATTAATTTCTTTTGTTAACATACTGGGTGAGCATATTGATACATGCAGAGCAGAAGACAAAGAAGAAATTAAAGATGAAAACTTAAATAGATCAAAATATGGAAATACATGTCTGAATAATATACATAATGCCAGATATACTTCCTAAATGGAAAAAGGACGTATTTCACCAAGTCATATCGCCACTGTGGCGATATCATTTTTCTTCCACTATTTCAGTATATTATTATTATTATTATTATTATTATTATATATATATATATATATATATATATATATATATATATATATATATATATATATATGTCTCAATCTAACATGTATGTATGTACATGTATTTGTGTAGGTATATATGTAGCTATACATGTTACATCCATAACCCTCAAAATGATTGTGTATTTATGTATGCATATTGTTACAGGCAATGAGGTCTTACTACCGAGCCTGTCGAACAACTCCTGCCAACTGAAGTGTTCTTAAATGCGAAACTAATGCAAATAATATTCCTCTCGGCCGCATGAAACTACGTCGAAACACCTAATACAAAAAAATACTATATATTTATAGTGAGATATTGAAATACATCAGTGTGAGAAAATTACATCGCCACAGCGGCAAAATCACTTTTAGAACTACTTTGTTTCCAATTTAGAAAATATATGTGACCTATTTATCTTATTCAATTCTATATTTCAATATCAAGTTTTTTTCATCTCTCTCTCTCTCTCTCTCTCTCTCTCTCTCTCTCTCTCTCTCCATAACAGGATTTATAGATCCGAATATGTTTCAACTGGAGACCCTCTAGTTTGCATTTATGAAGTCAATGAGGAGCCATAAAGAAATGCATAGAAGCGAACAAAGTAGACTGCAAGTATTACCGTTTTATAATTGGTTCTCTATATGAATTTTAATCCTCTACCACAAACGGTATACATTTTTGAGATAAAATCTTTATTTAATAAAATAATACATTTTTCAAAGGAGCAATTTTAACTGGCATCGGGCGTTGATTAGTTTGATTGCAAACCAGAATTAAGTGACAGTTGAAAATTGGATACTGGACCGCTACCAAACTAGACTGCAAGCTTGACAATGCCACAAAAAACCTCACAATAGAATGTAGACATAAACAAAATAATGAACTATAATCCTTACAATCAAACTCACAATCATTAAAATATGTTGTTCACATTGATGTTACGCCCTGAGGTCTCTCGGAAACAACCGCTCTGGGATGTTTGTGCATTAACTCATCCCAACAATATCAATCCGCGCATGAATTGTGTTAAAAACATTTTTTAAAAACTCTTCATTTTTCTAACTATCGCAGTCATTATTTTGATAAAATACGCAATTTAAGGAATGATATATACAAGCTAAGTTTGTAAAACGTCGCTTTCCCAAAATTATTCTGAATTTTAGAAACTTCTTTTTACATATGTCGTACTGAGTTTTGAGTTGTTCGTCCTTTGAGTTCGTAAATGACTATGGCATCACTACCGCTCCGATGACCTAGTGGTTAGAGCGTCCGCCTTCGATCCGGGAGGTCGTGGGTTCCATCCCCTGGCCGAGCCATACCAAAGATTTATAAAAATGGTACTAACAGCTGCCTCGCTTGGCACTCGGCATTAAGAGGTTAGTGTTAGGACTGGTCGGCCTGGTGTCAGGATACTATGACTGGGTGGGACATCATGCTAAATGTCTGCGGCATGATGCCCCAGTGTTAGACATCACTATCACATTGCATACATCGTAGCGATATGACTGAAAAATTGTTAAAGCTACGTTAAAAACAATCCAAAAATCCAAATCCATGGCATCACTAGCTAGTTTGGTTTGTGTGAGTACATTAGTGGCTGATTAGGCAAATTTGTGCTCTGCACTATCTGTAGCACACTAGACAGGAGATGCCGTTAGGGTTTGCTTGAACAATATTGGCCGTGCTGCAGTTCTGAGATTCCCGCCTGCTTGAGCTCCTGAACTATCCCGGCAATTCTTCTCCGTTCAAAGTCTGTAGAACCAGTATGTACATTAAGCCGCCAAGTGAGCCGATCCTGTGTGAGATCTTCCCAACACTCAGTGTTTATGTTGAAGTGTTTCAGATGCGACTTAGGGGAATCTTTAATGCGTTTCTTCTGACCACGCTGAGATCGCTTTCCCTTCTTCAGCTCGCCGTAAAAGATCCTCTTTGTTAGTCTTCTGACATCTTTGTGACCTAGCTTACCCATCTCAACTGTAATTGCATCAAAAGAGTGTACATACTTGGAATGTCTGCACGTAAGAGAACCTCAGTGCCTGAAACCCTCTCCTGCCATCCTGTCCTCGTCAGTTTCCTTACTCAGCCCATGTAAAAATGTTTTAGTTTCATGGCATGATGTCCAGGTTTTGCAAGCATACAACATGGTCGGCACGACAATGGTTTGTAGTCCTTACGTCCTTTTTGTAGACTGATCTCTCTGCACTCCCATATATTTGCGCATAGTCTGCCAAAGGCCACACTTGCTTTCGCAATTCTGGCAATGATTTCACTACATGACTGCACGTCGAAGAAGAACGTTTCCACTGACACGAGGAGTTTGCCATTTGCAATGGTAGGTTCTGTGTCGGGCTTTCCTGGTGCAAGTTGGTGGATCACCTTTGTCTTCCTCATACTGTCTGCGAGACCGGTCAAAATCTGAAAAGAAATGGTTCATGCTGTGTTGCATGTCAGACTCAGATGTGGCATTCAGTGAACAGTTGTCAGCAAATAGGAGATGAAAAACAGCCACTTCCTGTAGTATCCTCAGACTGAAGAGCTTGCCCTCAGTCAGGTATTTAATGTCGATACCAATGTTATAGTCACGAAAGGCATCAGTTAGCATGGCAGAGAGCATCATATTTAGGAGGGTTATGGTCAACAGACAGCCCTGTTAGACTCCACCGGTGACTGAGAATGGATCAGATGACTCACTGTCATCCATGACACGGAAGAGCATGCCATCATGGAATCGCCGAATCATCGTCATGAATTTTTCTAGGCAATCAAATTTTGCCATCATCTTCCAAAGGCCTCCACGACTGTGTCACACATTCTGTCAGGTCGATGAATGTCGTGTACAGGTTGGAGTTCTGTTCTGGCATTTCTGCTGAAGTTTACTAGCTACAAACACCATGTCCGTGGTCCCTCGTCCTTTTCTAAAGCCACACTGGCTCGCTGGCAGTAGCCCTTGGATGATGTGAACACAAGACGATTCATCAGAATTTCTGGCAAGTATTTTGCCAGCTACTGACAGCAAGGAGATACCCCGATATTTGTCAAAGGATTAACTGTTGCCTTTCTTCTTGCACAAGTGGACGATGGAGGCATCCTTGTACTCTTGGGGTATAGTTCCCCGAGTTCTCGTAGACTGCATGAGTTTAGTCTATGATCTTAAACTAAGTAACAGAATGAAGCAAAACCAACAATTTTTTAAAACTTAACAAACAATTTAATTCCCTAAGTTAAATTTAAGAAGAACGTACCGTATTGTGAATTAAATCTAAACCATCTCAAAGGTTTAGAAGAATAGTGTTCCGAATGAATTCCAGGCCCTGAATGGATTGATGTACCAATAGTTTTGAATGTGCTAAAGTACCAACAGTCTCGATATATCACAATGGCATTGTTGAGAACTCCTTGAATGAATTCATAATAATCCCAAAATTTTGCTTTAGTCTAGGCCGTCTTATGAGCACTTTGTAACTCCAGTGATTATCCCAAACGAAAGATTCCTCTCAATTTAAATCCAAACACAACCTTAAATACATCTGTAAACTGGTTTCAACGCATAAGCAATACAAGGAAATATGAATGATAATAATAGTCCAGTTCTCTCTTTATACACATCTCCACGACTCTAAGTTGCAATTCACTCCCACGTGACATTTCATAATACATCCCCACGTGACATACGTTGCAATACTCATTCATCCATTAAGAATATTATTTCAAACTGTAACCATGTTCTTTTTCAGAAACTTTTACGGTCATAATCTAGAACTCAACTCCCAAGGAAACAACCTCAATCTAAAATAGAATCTACAGTCATAGACCAAAAGTCAAACACAATACAGATATACATCACAGTGCCATGTGTGATCCTCTGGCTTTGTTGACTTCTGTTGGTATAGCATCTGCTCCAGGTGTTTTGCCATTCGACAGCAGGCCAATTGCTTTCACAGTTTCGGTCAGAGTTGGAGGATCAGCAAGTGTCATGTTGATTTACACTTTTGGACAGACGATCACTTGCCTCCTCCCTGATAGACGACTGTTGATTGAGGATGCTGTTGAAGTGTTCTACCCATCTGAGTAGTATCTTGTATTTGTCACTGAGCAGCGTGGCTCTGTTAGCACTCAGTAATTAATGGAGATGATCCTTAAGACTGGCTCGTAGATTGTCTTCAAAAAGTCGTAGAATTTCTTCATGTCATTCCTCTCTGCGCAGGACTGAATCACATCTGCCGTATTACGTCTTGCAATGGCGGTGAAATAATGCAGCGGTTAATCGCATTGGTACAGAATGAAGAAAATCCACGCAAACCGACGGTTTTTGCTTGGAATGATATATAATACAATAAAAATCTACGTTTTCTGAGTTGATGTGCTCTGCGTAGTATTAATACATACACCACAAAGTATGCCTCGAACCTCTAATACAAAGAATTATTCCTATCTCATATATCTCGAATTACGAATCACTAATGCATTCAATATCGTGAGAATTTCTTACGTTAAGAAACCAGGTAGAGTCCATTTTACGAAATGTGAATGTTGTACATTATGACGTCTGATCCAAACATTGTCTACTTACTCGATTTGAGCAATATCTTCCCAACAAGGACTCCCTAAAATCGAAAAAATAATAATTAAATCGCACAAAGCTATAACCAGAGACGTCATTACAAATAGCATATAACCTATGTTTATTAGAATATATTTACTTATTTGTGTCTTGTGTAACTATGTGTCAAAGTATGATATATATGTTCTTTTATGTTTACAATGTTTTACTTTATATCCGTATTTTAATTTAGATGTATGGACTATGTAGTCTGAAATAAAGCATTCTTCTTATCTTTTCTTTGTGTCAAAGTTTAAACTACTGCACTGACTTTCGTGAATGTTTGTAATTTATCTATGTATTTACTCTCAGGTCATGTACTGTTGTGTGTAAATGTATGTATTACTGTCAGGATTGATTGTAATTTGTTTTGTGCATCAATCATCCTGAATGTTGTTAGAATTAATTTGTAAACAGTTTGTAATAATATCTCAACAGAGCTTGTGTTTAATTTGTTGTAAGTATGCACCGATTCGAAACTAAAGATTACCTGAGCTTAATCTTGAAGATAGGAAGGAACTCCCTTTCCATTCAGACAAAATGAAAGTAGTGACACAACCAAACAATAACATTTCAGTGTTCCAGTTAAAGTTAAGTTCGGTGTTGATAACAAAGTATGGTGTGACCAGCGGCACCATTTACAATAGGGTCAAGTTTTCAATCTAAGGGACACGTTCTTAAAACAATGGTGGTAGTTTTGCGACCATCGCGCAGCAGAGGGGAGGCTATTACGGGCAAGGTGACGAGTACCCCTTCATTTCTTTATAAGCGGAGTACTTAAAACTATTATCTTCCATATAGCTATGACAAAAGCAACAAAAACGAAGAAACGCCCATAATGAATAATATTGCACAAATGAAAATATGCCAGTACATACCACAATCTGCCGACAGAGCCAACTTTAAACTTAGGGATTAGAAATGTACTCTTGGACTGGGATTTTATTTTGAACCGGAATAATTTATTCTTTTACCGCAATATAATTTATCTATAAATCAGAGTAAGAATTTTGTTCAGGCTATCTTGGGGCCGCAAACTTGTTCTCACAAAAATCCAAAGCCCATCTCATACCCACCCCAAAATTTTTTTAAAAGCCCGGTCATTTGAGCCTACTTTTGATTTAAATAAATCTTCATCTACAACCATGTGCATCACATGAAACACCTTCATATAGTCCCCTGGATATTCTATAACGTTAAAAAGAAAATCTGACGATGTATGGGAATTATAATTTAAAATATCTTTCCGAAAGGATATCTATTATTTGATATACATGTTTATGTCCAAGTTGCCCCCACCCCGTCTCATTTGCAACTGTTTTGAGCATACATTTCAGTCAAAATCTTTTAATGCACAAAAATGTTAATGCTTTTGCAAGACATTTTCACCTATTTCTGGGTGTAATGTGTGGGAAAAATTCATAAAGCTGTATCACTTATGGAATCTACGATGCATTCACTGATATCTTCAAAATGTCAAATTATAAAATTCGATATTTTTCACATTTCTGTAAAATGTAATATGTGTGATGCCTTACGACGTACATTCGTATGATTCCGAGTAATCGTTGACACTGAACTCTCTCTCTCTCTCTCTCTCTCTCTCTCTCTCTCTCTATATATATATATATATATATATATATAGAGAGAGAGAGAGAGAGAGAGAGAGAGAGAGAGAGAGGCACTAAACAGGTGATGCTTTAACGGATCATCTCGCTGTCTTCGCTTAAAACATACTATTGTTAATGATTTGGACCCAAATCCGAATCAAGCTTGGGTCTGATACCTGTGGATGTAACAACGATGGAGCCATAAAACTTACCCAGCAGCTGATTATTACATTCAACAGGATTGAATTCGACGCTCACAACAGTATAGATATGTTCTATTGCACAACTGCGTAGAAACTAAAATAACCGGTATGCGGAAGTTAACGATGTCAACAAACAACACTGTGTTCAGTGTAAACTGATACTTGAGGGTTTGCTGTTCTCATGCCACACATAGCACAGGACAGGTTGCACTGGGGGTTATTTAACCAATCAGACGCATCGAATCACGTGCTTTCTGTAATATTTCATATTACAAATGTATGCAAACGACACGCGCATGTGCATCTGTTACATGTAGTAATCCTACTAAAAACAAACAAAAATAACAAGGAAAATAATAGGTGATAATATCATTTATCAGCCAAAACTAGTCATTATACAAGGACTTGAATTTACATTAAAAGGTTGAATTTCTAATATCAATTGTAATAGTATTCCAAAATTGTGGACCCAATACAGCAACAGATGTATCGAAATAGAAAGGGCCATATCGTGGTATAAATAAATACTGTCGGGGAAAAGAAGAAAGGCCAGTAAAAGATATAACCTTATTAACCCATGGGTGAAATACAGGCCCGATCATATATTAACGGTTTTGGTGAGATAAGACAGATAATCGCGTAATACGCCATTAACCAATTTGTACGTCATGTAACCTTGTGCAATGCAACACGTACTCAAACTGCTCAGCAATTTAATATCGAAATCATTGTCAGGCTATGGTGTAAAAATATCAGCTTTAAGAATTAATATTTAACTTTTATATTTCTCCTTGTACCAGTCTGAACCCGTAAGGAACCAGCCGCCTAAAATTTTCTTTGGCATGTTTTTAGAATTACAATAGTTTCTTAACTAGGTTGATCCTGGATTTTTCTAGAAGGGGTTGTTTTTGAGAAAGAGGTGGAACATTTTGCGGAAAATGGAGAGCTTTCTCTGAATTTTATTGAAGATTGTACTTTCTAAATTGAAAACAGAGGGTTTGACTGAACGTTGCCTTATCCCCCTCAAAGGGTCAGACGAGACTCAGAAAGGGTTTTTGAGGTCGGCGGAGATTGAATTTCGACCCCCGATGAAAACATGACCAAATGATATCCAACATTGAAAGCTGAATGCATCAGCTGTTAAAAATTCGTCATAATTTTCAGCATATCCTTTCAATTCATTATCCAGTGTTGAATAATGAAGAAATTTTCATTTATCATAGATTTCTTTTGCAGGAGTGGAACCATACAGGCGATGTTTTCCTGCAATAGTCTAGCATTCATATACATTTTGTTTTAAAAGGAAATTACTGGACTTTACCGACTGTAAATCCAATGCCTGTTTTGGATCTTCCCGATTCACTATCTGTGCTCGGAGTCACCGGTGATTTTTCCATTCCCGCCAACACGATGTTAATCTCAGCCGTGCTAATCCGTTTATCCTATAGCCATCGAGTACAGCTTGGTAATTGTATTAAGACTACTTTGTATCGCCGCGAGAAATTGTCAACAGACACGTATTCGTAAATGTAGCCGTAACGGATTATTTATCAACGTCGTCAGTCACACCGTTTATTATTGATATGGCTCGAACAACAATTCCGAGTGGTATGCCTATAATAGTGACTGTGGTTGCGATTACCGCCACACCCAGACATACTGAGGTTGCCGCGACGATTCCGCAAGTAGCCTCTACAACCACAAACACGTGTTTGTATTACATGGGTAGCGTGGTTCTTTTGGTGATTTCATCTTGTGGCTGTTTTTCTGCTTTGATTATTTTTTCGCTTTGGTAACTTTATGGCTCTGTCATAAATCTTCTGTTAATATTGTCATCGTAGAGACTAATTGCTCAACAAGCTGACTGTCTTCATGTGCGTACGCACTTCCAACCAAGTACACTTCTTCATTGATATAGCTGTCATACAATTTTAGTATGTATATTCGGGAGGAATATTTAAATATCTGGCAAATGTGAATTCCTGGGGTTTGGCACCACATTCATTTAAAAACGCACCGATTACGAATTTGCCATTTGTCTCCAGCGGTCGTTTACGTCCAAAAACTGTTACGCTGACAAATGCGTCTTTGTTGAATAACGGTCGTTTACGTCCAAAAACTGTTACGCAGACAAATGCGTCTTTGTTGAATAACGGTCGTTTACGTCCAAAAACTGTTACGCTGACAAATGCGTCTTTGTTGAATAACGGTCGTTTACGTCCAAAAACTGTTACGCTGACAAATGCGTCTTTGTTGAATAACGGTCGAGATCTTTCTCTTCTTAGTCGAGTCAATGTTGCTTTAGCATATTCGCTGGGGAATGAAGCTGGGGTGGATTCGGCTGTGAATTTCGCCTCATCGTTGTAGAAACAGTCACTGGATAATTTTATTCCCGATGGTGGTGTATCTTTTTCTCTGCTATGACTCCAAGATGACCTCGAGTTAGTAGTGGCAAATCATGATATCAACTATTAAGTTCTATCTTGCCCTCACTTAGATTATACTTAAGTGTATACCAGGGTTTGGTAATACGACTCTGAAGTAGATATTCGTTGACAAGTGGAACAAAATTTCTAACAACGCTAGCATCTGCTGTCCGCTGTTCCATCACCTGGTCCGCATATTCCGCAACATCGTCATCACGTTCAGAATCGATTTCAAACACCAAAGGCAGTTAAGTACTCCTCGTGATAGACGTTGAGTCCGTCGAACTGACGTCATCTCCGGCGACTAATGGTACTGATACTGTTTATGTCAAAAATTCGTAATGAACACCAATGCCGGTTTTATAAATACTTAATATGTACAGCATCAATTCACGATGCCGCTGATCATTTATCAAAATCGCCATTCGACCCCACCCAACTTTATCTCCGGTTATGTTAAACAAGTATGATCCGGACTCACTCACTTTTAAAATGTGACTTTTAGATTTATCAAAACATCTTTGATAGAGACGGAAACAAGCTGGCTATTTGACTAGGGGAAGATGTCGATTTCTCTCTCTCTTCTTTAATATTCAGATAATTGCTCTCCATGAAGTTACTACTTCTGGTGGTGAAGGAGCCTCTGCGATCTTTACATCCATGTATTATTTCATCTCTGTATTAACAGTAACAACATAGTCATTGATAGAAACAAGCGACTCGCCAGAGTCTCTGATTTTCCCAATTTCATTGATTTTGATCAGTGTCCAAGTTGGACAATCAAAGTTTTCCAGTTTGAACATGGAAATTACAAGCTTGTCCGTGTTGACGTCAAAACAACCCGGCTTGTAAGCTCAGTCAGATCGTCTTTTTTTGGCAAGTGACAAAGTAAAATCAACAAATGCGTTTGATGTAGGTGAACGCTCAGGTGTACGCAACGCTTTAATAATAAGATCTCCACATATTGGCCTGTCTAACAATTTGCAACAGAAGAGCCGAATAAAACAGTGATTGTCGGTTATAGTCTCGATTTAAATAATTAACAACTTCAAGTGGCGGCATAAGCCCGTACGTGTTAAAATATAAAAGATGTTTGGGTGTTAGCACGTATGCGATCCAATGAGTCCCAAGTTCTATTGTCAAATCAAGGTTTACACTTCTGAAATACTTGACTGACATTGCCATGGCAAGTAAATCATGCTTGACTGACATTGCCATGGCAAGTAAATCATGCTTGACTAACATTGCCATGGCAAGTAAATCAAGATTGATTAATGGAAGTGGTGCCTTTTGCGAATCCTAGATAATTGAAGACCTTTTCCTTTCTCTATTCGTGCCCTTAGCGCCTTTTTCCTACGGCCCCTAACGCAGCTGCGTTTGCAATCACGGAAAGTGCAACAGCTAACAACGTAGATATGGCCGCGAGGAATGGCAATTTTCCACGAGTCGTTTGCATTTGCGCCACCTCTGACTTGGATAATTTTAATGTCACCTAGGTTTTCTTTTGTTTAGATGCATTAAGCTGATTAAGTTATGTTTGGGTCAACCAAATGGGAATAATTCCAGTTATCTTTGTCGGAGAAAGGTTCAGTGTGAACCCGCAATCATATCTTATTGCGCTCTTTATTTTTGCAAGCTGCGTTGTGCTAATACTATCTTTAACTTCTTGATAGGACTTTACTATTTAAAAACATAACAGGTTATATTACTACCTTAAGGATTTTCTATAGACGCGTCAAGCTTGACTCTCTTTCGGCTATCTGTGCCGTCCAACAACAGAAACTTATTGGAGAGGATCACGGCAACGCATCTGTAATTGGCGACAACTTTGTACCAGCCAGAAGAGTAACAATTGCTCGAAAGTACGTGTCGATCACAGACTGATTAAACAACTTCAGGAGTTCCAATGAAAAGCAATACTCGTACGAAAGTAGTACTGGCAAATATACAGACCTTTGTCAATGTTTTGATGCCAGTGCATGTCCGACCATAACTTCGGTATACACGTGCAATCTCAGTTTCTCTTAAGTTAATCACAGTTTCTTCAGTGGATCCCTGCTGAACTTTAAAACAGCAGAGAAACTTCAAACACTCCTAGCCGGTCGAATGTCATCATACTACCGGGTTGGTCAACAGCGCCAGCTTTATCTTGCAACGTCATGAACGTGTGTTTGGTGCACTAAAAGTCATGTTGGTACTTATTTACCATGTAAACAGTCTGTGAAGAGTAAGGCCTGGCTTGGTGTCTGTCATGACCGCGAAAAATAACAACGTTGGCGCGGTACCAGAACTCATAAATGGCAACAAAGGTTATCCTGCTTTTCTTGATATTCGAATTACTAATCGTCGTAGTCGATCTCGAATCTATTGAACATCTTGTAATCCTAGATTTTTCAACGGATCAGCAGCGACGTTTTTTGAAGCTCTCAGCAACTCAAAATGTAACTTGTTAAGCATTTGTTGCGAGGTCATGGCGGCGGGCAACTTTGGCGCCTTTGTAAATAATCACTGGACAACATCACCAAGGCTAGTTCCTTAATACATCATGTAAACGGGTTTTCTCTCGTTCACTGCATGCAGTGGTATCTAGAGAAAGTCCACGAACGACTGTCATTTTATTTAAATATCAGATCGATTGCTAATGTACCGTTGTATTATCAATGTCTACCAGCGAAGATTTATCATCATTATAGCATCGAAGATACGATAGCGCCGAAGGATTCATCGGTATCAAGTAAACCAGTTCCAGAGTTTGTGAGAAACCCAAATGTATATCTCCCTGCACAGCTACGCTTCCGGAAGCTTGGCTTTCGTAACAGTCACTGATGGCGTCGTAGTTTAAATCGATCTGAATCGTCGAGGTAATCCTAAAAATGTCTGCGCGATATCGTATAAAGACCCTCCAGGATCTGCACGCTTGACCTGAATTGATTTTTTTATTTCTGTAAACAACTACATAGCTAAAATATTCTCTATGTGTATGGGCTTAATATCAGGATCATTATTAATAAAAGTAAATATGTTTATTTGGGTCTAGGTCAAGATTATTCGAAATTACCTGATCTACCTGACATAGTCCAGCCTCAATATTGTAATTTTTTCAATACGTTTCTAAAAATAACTAACATTTTTATTTTGTAAACATCAGGATCATTCGAGAAGATTATTTTCCATTAGGTAATAGTTAATTTTAGAAAATGCTAATTACGACTTCAGATCGAGTAGAAGACTAAAATCTTGTCGCTGTTGGGAAAATTCATTCGTGCTTTAGGTTCTAGCACAATCAAGTTGTATTATGTGTTGTGTTCAGTATTATTTCGGGCTAGAATCTATTTTCTTCTAATTATTGAATTCATGTGATCATTTTCTCTGGAAATACAAAAGTACTCTGATAAAATTCTTGGGTAGAGACATTCATAGGAATTTATAGTGAATTCAAACCTGGGATTATATTACTGTGATTCAACAAAAGATTATTGGCACATCAACACTCTATGAGCTACCACAGACACATCATCAACTTCAGTTTTGAATTTAATTTGGACTTATACTGAATTTTATTCAGGGCTTGAAATTATTAGGACATGAGTCTGTAATTCTACGATTACTTGGGAATTGATTCGTAAGTTCCTTTTTATTATATTTTTATTTTGTATCATAAGGAAATAAATTATTTATTGAATTATACAAAGCTTGTTGATTTTCGTCCTTATCTTTTACTTATTTGAAGAGCATAGACTCGTAACTATATATATATATATATATATATATATATATATATATATATATATATATATATATATATATATATATATATATATATATATATATATATATATATATTTATACATACATATATATATATATATATATATATATATATATATATATATATGCTACGATTATTCCTATATTCAAAGAGACCGAACACTGGATAGATCCAAATCACAATCTTCCACTCGTCGACGATAAAAAAAAGGTCTAATTACATATGTGGAAATATCATACGTGAAAATTTGGTCATGATGAATTACAAAAAAGTCCCAGACTATGCACTATCAGACGAGTTTTGGAATGCCAACATTGCTGCTGACGTGACAACCAATCCCCATTTATAATTGTATTCATCTTGGAACCTTTGGGACATCTGTTCATATATTTTGACACCGATAGATGAATGTGCGTCGATCGCCCTGAAGGATTTTACCCTCGCATCGAAGATGAACGTATAGAAGCGTGGACAGACAAATATCCCGAAGAGATTATTCTAAGTTTTGAAAGTGGTGGACCTAAATATTACGGGTACTAGTTCAGATACATGCAAATAGAAGTTCGTAGCAAAGACAAAGTAAAACGACTCACACTGAAATATCGTTCGAATCGAGTGATCAACTCTGACGTCTTAAAAGCTTCAAAAGTCAGGTCAAGATCAAGACTTCCGTGTTTTACAATGGATCCTCTCAGAATTGTACGTTTGTCACATAATTAAATCGTTGGTCTACACTTAGGAAAGGTGTATAAGATGGTATATGACAAACGAGTGCGATCACAACATGTTACTGTCCTAGTGCCGTTTTCCAATATAGAAAGGAAGACAGATTCAAGACAGACGCTCGCTGAGAATATTGAATTCGACACAGAAGAAAGTGTGGGAATGACCCACTAACTCCAAGCGAAATTAAATCCAGTGTGTTGCTGTACCCAGCGATCAGTGACATAAGCGATGCACTACGATCTTGCTGCTCAACTGTCGATACCAATGTCGTTTGTGTGCCAAAAATGGATCTCATCCACGCACTCACAAACGTATGGATACCACTAGCTCATACGAAATTACAAATCAAAGAAGAATACTCGTTTATGTGGCTTTGTCTAGCTATTGTGCTTTTGAAAGTTGATTCCAGACGTTCCAAGCAAAGTGGAATAAATAAGTGCATCAAGATGGAGCTTACTTTTGAACATTCCAGATGGTCTCTGTGTCTAGATGCTCTCCGTGTGTCGCTGCCTTCTGTTAGTCGCTCCAGAATGATTGTCGTGAATGGGTTTTAACAGAGGATTCGTAGTTTACATCCTGAGCTGCGAGAACGCATTTACAGAGACTTTGTGCAGATTCAAGTAAAACGCAAAGAGAAATTACCTCGTTTCAAAACATGGACATTTCAGCCATAGGCATCTAACTGATATATGAGAAGGCTAATTCGTTTTGAAATTGTTCAAATGGTCAGACATTGATACTAACTGAGAACACATTATAAAGTTTGCCATACCACGACTTATGTCATTTGTATTTTTACAAATCCATGGAAAGAAGTCAATGACAGCGTTCAAGACTACGTTTATTGCCAACTAACTTTTAAAAGAACAAAAGACAAGACAATTCTTTTGAACTTCTAACGTGACAACATTTCTTGGACTTCGTTTGCCTGCGGAATCTCCGTGGCTCATGTATGATCATTACACCCATGGACATGACCACCAAGCATTTATCTATGCACACAAAATTCATTGTGGTAAAAGTGTTGTTTTTCGTGATGAATACAAATCCAATCAGAGTGCAGGAAACATTCCTATCACTTTCTGTACTATTCGTGTTTTCCATGAAGTGTATGCATAGCGTGTTGTACATGACTGGAAAAGTCTTGAATTCCGCATTTTCACACAAGAGGTGATTGCTAATGCCAAAGTGTGTGTGTCAGAAAAAACAAAAAATAAAGACCATAAATTTGCATTTTGAAATACGAATCTGTTGCACAATGAAAGAAAACGCAAACCTTGCTATTGAAATCTACATTACGTCCATCAGGAACCACAAAATATGAAGTACTTTTGGATGTACATTTCTGACACAACGAAAGATGAAACATGTGTGTATACGCACCGCTTTTCTCTCCTTGCGCTCCATGGGGGATCAGCGTATAAGTAGGTTTTTGTCGATGTGTGAGCACTCTTACCAGTTGATTAGTAGGTAAGATGGTGTTGGTTACTTTATGAAGAGTGTTGAATAGTAAATGTTAAACCAATCCACGTTTTTAACATTACATCTTCCCATGTCGTTATAAATCCCAAAGAATGCCACGTGATGTTAATTTTCAATTGTCGCCAAAACAGTGCCATATTACCACCCAACATGTTAGTAGTGTAGTGGGGTAGTTTACGGACAATGGGAATTAACATTACAGACACACACCCCCCCGGCACGTTTACGGACACGATTTATACGGACAAAAAAATCACCCTGGGCACGTTTACGGACAATGGGAACTTTGTATAGCGACTAGCACATCCTCGGCCTGTATACGGACAATGGGAATTTTGTATAGGGACAATAGGAATGGAACAGGTAGGGTGACGTCACGGTACTGGACACTTGCAACAAGGTAGCAAATACCGTGACGTCATGCCACCTGTTTCATTTCTATACAAAGTGTGATGCATTCGCGTCCGTGTCAGTGGATAGTAGAGTATGTTTAAAATTTTTTTAGGCAAGAAAGAATAAATGTTTTCGAGGCAGTGGAGTGGCCCTGAAAAGGGCCGTAGTTTGTTATGTTAACACCATTCCGTTAACATAGAGGGCATTGCATAGGTCCTCTTCTCTTCCTCAAACTTCGTCTAACCTCTGGTCCATAAATCAGAACTCGCTTCAGACAACCTTGTCTTTCTACATAGGTCCTTCTTTTCGAAATGCTTGTCTCGGTGATCCTAATGATTCTCCATGATGATCTCACATACATGGGTAAGTCCGTACGGAACAGCATCGACGATACCAGAGTAGACGATTCAACGTTGGTCCACATCTTTGTGACGAGGAACAGGTGAAGAGAATGAAGTGAACCGCGTTTATTTTTAGTGGAAGACCGGATCGAAACGGATTGAAATTGTTCGCCAATCCCAACATGCGTAACAAAATTCAGTCACTTCGCGGAGTCTGTCTTCCAATCCGAAGAGAGCTACCTGTGACGTCCCATTCCCTATATAGGTGCGCTAGCGTCTGTGCGCAGTGAATCGATGCGGCATTGTTTTGTGAAACATGACGGAAACTAAGACGACGATGAATTGGGGTGCACCGGCTTTGGAGACGAAAAGCGATGGCATAGCAGTGGCTACTAAAGTTAACACAGCGCTACTTCCTGAAGAGACCGTGCACCTGCTTTGGAGACGAAAAGCGATGGCATAGCAGTGGCTACTAAAGTTAACACAGCGCTACTTCCTGAAGAGACCGATTTCAATTGGGATTTAGTAGATTTTCTCTCTTCGCAAGAATTTGTTCCGGTACCAGTACCTTGGCCACCTTCTCCTTCTTTACCACGTGTCGACGATTTTAAACAAAGACAGAAAGAAGAATTGGAGAAATTTTTACAGTAGCAGAAAGAGGCAGAACAAGCATTTCTCCTTGAACAGCAACAGCGAGAAGAAGAAGAGGCAAGAAGGAAACACAGGAAGAAGCAGCAAGAAGAAACAAGGTCTAGAAGAGAAGGAGAACAGTGAACCTCAAACGGTAACGGTACTCTTTAAATTTTGGCCGAGTTAAGTAGTCTGAAACAAATGTATCAGACTTTAGCGACACTTACTTTTGAGATACCACAGTCTGGTCAAGTCCAGAAGTAGGCTGGGTACACAGTTAAAGTGCAAAAAAAAAAAAAAAACCAACAGTCCTTTTCAGGGCCACTCATTTCTTTCGAAAAGAGATAGTATTCATTTTGCCAAAATCAATTAAAACTCAAAATCCTTTTATTTTTAAACCCTATGATATACGTGTGTGAGTGCGTGAGTGTAGACTCTTGTTATCTTAAACAATCAAAACCAAGAGACACTTACTTTTTTCAGTCTGGTCTATTCTGGTACACATTTTGCAATCCAATATCACAACACAACACAACACTTTAAAAAAGTTCATAGACTTCTTCTGTGTCTTTTTTCTTCTTTCACTCTCTCTGTTTTCTGATTGTCTTCACTTTCACAAGTTTTTCCTCCTCTTCTTCCTCACTTTTTCTCGTCTTCGTTTCTTTACTATCTTCTCTTTCTCAACGTGTCGCGGTTCTTCCTTTGCCGAGGGCACCTCTTCTTCTTCCTCCTCCTCCTACTCCTGTTGTTTCTTAGGGCAATCTGATGACCAATGTCCTTTCTCTTGACAATGATAACAGGTATCCTGACTTTTGTCTCTTCTGACACTGGTCTTGCTTTTTTGACGGTCTGGGCATTCTGTAGCCCAATGCCCTTTCTTCTGACAGATATAGCAAGTATCTTGACTTTTATCTCGAAAGGAGGGAGAGTAGTCCGTCGGCTTGTCTGAAGAAAACTTTCGTATGACACATCGCAAAGCTCTAATCAGAAGTTCGATTTGGATGGATTCTTCCATCGTGCTGGTCGGCTTGAGAGTAAAATGAATACTGAGAGGGAAGGCACCAGCCCGTTATATATGCACTAATCCTAACATGGATATATAAGGGTCCATGGCGTTTCAAATGTAGTCATTTGACATTTTGCCGTCAAGATGAAACGATCGCATCATTTCGTAAAGAAAGGAGAAGAAAGTAAGAGGCAGAAACGTGATTTATCGCCTCGCACAATAGCTGAAGTCTTGGCTCAAATTCATGCCAGCGATTTTGAAGATGAGATGAGTGAGCCAGAATCCAGGCCCAGTGAGTCTGCACCCAGTCAAAGTCCATCACCACCAGTAAACCCTGAAAAGTACTACCACATTTGAGAGACGGTCAAACGCTCCTGCAGAAAATTTAGAACTACGGCCTACACGTACGCGGTGAAGTTTAAAGATTTCAAGTCCGACGTACCGTTGGAGAAAGCAGAAGGGTTCATCACTGATGTGTGGGATTCTTTGTTAACCACACTGAAACGGCAATGTGAAACCAAAGAAGACGATAGCTTGAGACTTTCCATTCATCACGACAGTTTGAAGTCCCCCGTTTGGATGGAGTTTAGCAGTCCATCAGAATTGACACCTTCCAAAATCATCGCCAAGATTCAACACGTGCAGCAATCCAACGACAAGTTTCACATCACCGACGGAAAAGCTACATTGTTCATGATCCACGTTTCTCTTCACCAAGGGACAGGACATGGCAAAAAGTGTTATTCGTGGACAACTTTCGCATCACCAAAAGGAGCCTGGTCCGAATTAACAACCCTCAAGACAAGATGTGTTTAGCCCGTGCCATCGTGGTGGGACGAACGTATGCCGACAAGAACAACACGGCAGAATGGAAAAGAGCCTGGCAAACAATTAAAATCGAGCGTGTGAGAAGTGCATCCAAGAGCCTATCTTCCTTATTGCCCTCACTGTAGCAAGATTCCTGGAGGACGTGAAAAATCTTTCGTGGACCGAACACGCTGACCGATTTCGCCCAATAGATCTTAGACCCTATCGACGAGACGTGGAGCCAAGAAGATATCGAACGTTACGGAGATTGCCATCGCTATGCCACGATGATGGCTCACAATTTCTTGGGATACGATGGACAGTTTCTTTTGAGATACTATACGGAACAAAGTACCGAACGTCCAAAAGTGACTTTGAACGGAGCGAAAATCATTTCCATGCAAGTGGGCCAAGTGCAGTTTAAAGATTCGATGAGTTACTTGGCCGTGCCTTTGAGTCGCATGCCTAAAACGTTTGGAATGACAGAGATGGTCAAAGGATATTTTCCGCACTTTTTCAATACCGAAGCCAATCAACACACCGTACTACCTCATTTGCCCGAGGGTCACTACTACGACCCCGACAACATGCGTACCGAACAACGAGAAGCTTTCTACGCATGGTACCAGACTCACGCCTCGGACCCTTTCGACTTTCAGGAAGAAATGTTAAAATATTATCGTTCCGACGTGGACATTTTACGGCGTTGCTGTTGAAAATTTCGAGAATTATTCATGGAGCACGGAGGGATCGATCCTTTGAAAGAAGCTTGCACCATTGCCAAAGCGTGTTCCTTAGTGTACCGCGAACGATTCATGCCCGAAAACAACCTAGCTGTCATGAGTCCTCAAACGACCAACTTTGTCAAACGTCAATACTCGCAACGAAGGAGGCGAAAAAGCCATCGGAAGGTATTCAGTGGATGGTTGGGACTTAGAAAACCCCCAGATCATGTACGAGTTTAACGGCTGCTTATTTCACGGATGCCCCATCTGTTACCCTCAACGCAACACTAAAAATCAGGTTTTACAACGAACCATGGAAGACTTGTACCAGTCCACTTGTCAGCGGCGATTGAAGTTAGAAGAGCAAGGATACCAAGTGGTAGAAATGTGAGAACACGAGTACGATTACCGTTTGAAAAACGATCCCGAGTTTAAGCGCATCGTGGAATGTTACACGCTGGTGGATCCACAAAACCCAAGGGACAGTTTGTACGGAGGACGGACGAATGCTACCTGTTTGCTCACCATTGCCAAGGAAAACTGATGTTTCCCTTCTGCCGTACTTGCGTCGAAACGTGCAACCAAGACCAACCTTGTCAGCACACTCAGGAAGAACTCGCCTTGACAAGAACGTGGGTCAGCGTGGAATTGTTCAAAGCTCTGGACCTGGGATACCAACTGTTAGAAGTGTACGAAATTTACCACTTTCCCAAGAGAGAAAAATACCACAAGGGCGACGAGTCTCTAAAAGGCATTTTCGCAGACTACGTGGATGCCTTTTTGAAATTGAAGCAAGAACCCAGCGGCTTTCCTTCCTTTGTGCCACACTCCCGAAGACCAAACGAAATTGAAAGAGAAATACTGAGAGCAGGAAGGGATCACTTTAGATCACATCGAGAAAAACGAAGGAAGGCAATCGTTTGCCAAAGTGATGTTGAATTGCTTGTAGGGAACAATGACACACCGACCGTGTTTACCCAAGACGGAGTATTTTTCAGAACCTTCACGACAAAACCAAATACATGAAACACGTGGACGTCGATCGTGAGGACTTGATCTTAGTCAATTACTAAGAAGAACTGGACTTTGTAGAAGCCAACTAAATTGGAAATGTCATTATTGCGGCTTACGTGACAGCCCATGCTCGTTTAAAACTGTACGAAGCTTTAGAACTGTTAGAAGATCGTGTGCTGTATTTTGACGCGGACAGTTGCATCTACATCGATCGTCTGGGTCAACCTCACCCTGTCATCGAAGGAGACCGTTTAGGAGCCTGGATGGACGAGCATCCCGACGACAAGATTCTAAGTTTTGCGAGTGGCGGTCCCAAAAATTACAGCTACGAATACAGAGACCCACAAGAAGTACACACGGAGTGTAAAGTGAAAGGATTGATTCTCAATTATCGCACCAGTCGACTGGTGAACTTTGGTATCTTGAAAGAAGCCTTGCAGTCTGGACAGCATGGAAATTTTAAAGTGACCATCCACGAACCGCACAAGATTGTACGTTTACCCACACACCAAATCGTTAGCCGGCCCTTGGAAAAGGTCTATCAAATCGTGTACCAGAAGCGAGTACGGCTTCCCAATCACTTCACTTTACCGTACGCTCACGACGATATTGGGCAGCATATAAAAAAGGACAACGTTCAAGACCGATAGTTCATTGTGACTACCATTGCCAAGCGAGAAAGATGAATCTTTCAAAAAACAAGTATCAAGCAAGAGCAAACTCGAGTGCGATGCTGTGTCTTGCGATGGCAGGGATGCCGTACGCTATGACCTTAGCGATTCAGTACCACATCATCATGGGAACTTTGCTATAACTACTACTACCATACCTACCATGGAAAGTGATGCTGTACGTGTCAAACCTGACGGATGCGAAAGCGATGCCACTCGTTATCGTACACCTTTTCACTTCACTGGTTTTCATGGTGGATGTCATCCTTATGAAACCATGCGGCTACCACCCTACGGATGTCATGCAAAACTGAGCACACTCCTACATATTTCACCGTACCCTCATCGAAATCAACCTGTGAAAGACGAATATTCGTTTCCTGTGCGTTTGCCTGAATACTGCAACTATGAAAGTCGGATCCAAACCTTCCGAGGAAAATGGCCAAAATATCTGGGAGGACCTACCCCCGAAGAATTAGCTAGAGATGGATTTATCTACTTGGGTGAAGGTGATACCGTCAAGTGCTTCAGTTGTGGTGTATCGCTTCACGATTGGGAGAAGAAAGATTGCGCTTACCTGGAACATGCTCGATGGTCTCTGGATTGTCACTACCTACCTTTAGTGGGACCTCGTCATTGAAGTGGGCATACCATGTCGTGTAAGAAACCAGCTACGTGGCTAGGAGTCAAACGTTGGACAACCCCTAGACAAGTATTTAAACTCAATTTGAAAAATAATCTTCAAACATTACCAAACGAATTGCGAGAAGATCTACAAGGAAATTTGGCTGGGACTTGCCAGAGCCAATTCTCAATTTGTGACTGTAGAACTTTTATGTCGAGAAATTCACAAGAGGAAATTGACAAAAGTCAACAAACAAGTCCGATTTCTCTAGATCAAGTGTGCGTTCTTCCTAATATTCCGCTTTAGACCATTTACATTTGAAGATTTTATTGACATTCTTGATCGATTCCTGGAATAGCAGTGGTCAGAAATTACTCACTTTGTCCATTACTTTCGCTCTAGGAGAAATGATTGTCTGACATGGTTATGGATGCTTTACAGCAAACATTCGTGGTTTGCCTGTGGAATTGAGAGAACACATTTACCGCGAGTTCGTCAAAATACAAGTGAAACGCAAAGAACCATTGCATCCGTTACGTCACCGATGTTTGAACCACTGGTACCTAAATGCTGTTAGAGGACTAAGTCTGATGAAAGTGTTCCAGGGGTCAGACATTGATGAATCGCATGAAATTCATAAATTTTTGGATGCCACTCATTCAACTTACAAGGTGATCCACCGAATTCCAACGGACGAGTTAGAGGATTGCAACAAATCTTTACAAGAACAATTCTTTCTAGTTCAAGAGGAAACTTCTGTGCGACGTGTGGTGTGTGAGTTAGTGACTAAACTTTTTTGGTACGGTACTAAAATAAAATCGAGGCTGTTCAAAAAGTACACTTATTACCTTACACCAAAGAGGGTATAAAAACGGACTATCATGCCACGACCTTTATCATTCGTGATACAACAGATTCCGTGGAAGGAAATCAATGATGCTATTCAAACGGTGGAGGATTACGATCGCCTATTACGAGAACTGTGTCCATTGAATTGGGGTCGATGTGTAGTGTGTATCATAGTGACCTGCTTTCTGGGATTTCGTTTACCAGCCGATTCCTTGTGGACTCTTTACGAACAGAACATACCACTCCAAAAAGCATGAAAGTGGTCCCTTTAAAGGTACACGAGAGACTCATTCTGCTCAAAGCTTTGAGCTTTCATCTTGATACTTCTAAACCTCTACGGGAAAACAAGAACTTTTAGGCACTGAAGATGTGTAAGACGACGTGTGTGTAGCTTGAGACTTACACCCTCACTGGAAAGATGTACTTGACTGGAAAAGTTGGGGTTTTGAGGCTTGGACAAAAGAAATGGCACACTATGCAAGAGATTTGTAATCCTAAAAAATTAAAACGTTCAGTGAAAAAGAAACTTTTAAACCGGTGTTAGTGACAATGCCAGAAGAAGAAGAAGTCGTGACCGAGGAAAACCACTCTCTTCAGGACAGAACCGTGACCGACGTCCCCGAAAGGCCATTCCGGGAGGACTCTTGTGTGACTGTGCTAAGGAGTGTAGAGACTCTAAGAACATTACACACTGTCCCTACAATTTGACCTCTTGATCACCACAAATGTTGTACAGAGACTTGTTTATATTCCACTATGACCGTTTTGATGTGTCTTTTATTCATGTACTTAACCATTTGGCTTTTATGTATTTTTGTCTTTCGTGTTGTCTTTCGTGTTGTTCACAATTAAAGATGACAATAAACGTGTCCTGAAAAAAAGTATAAAAACTCTAGTCTTGTCTGTCCTCGTGTCAAAAGTGACATTTCTTACACTACTATGGCAACCTCTACTCTCTCTACTCCCTCTTCCTCCACTGTCAAAGTCATTGACGAACACGTAGATCGGACTAGTTAGGAGGCCTTGTATCTTCGCCATTCCTTCAACATGCTCATTGCCGGACCTAGCGGTTCAGGCAAAACCAAATTTGTCAAACGTTTGATCGAACATAAACATCATTTGATCGATCGTCCACCTCAACGACTCGTGTGGTGTTACAAAGTGTGGCAATCGGCTTACAGCCTTCTGCGAGAAAGTCAAGGCGATTCCATTGTCTTTGTGGAAGGCATTCCTGGCGAGGACGACGGGATCGTGTCTGACCCTAGTCAAACTCATTTGGTTATTTTTGACGACATGTTAGGAGAAGACGAAGAAGAAATTAAACTCTGGTTTACGCGCAAAGGGCATCATCGTAATGCCAGTGTCATTTACATCACCCAAAATTTGTTTCAACAAAGTAAAGCCCATCGTACCATCAGTCTCAATGCTCATTACGTGGTGTTGTTTAAAAGCCCTAGAGATAAATCGCAAGTGCAAGTCTTAGCCAAACAATTAGGAACGTCTTGGCTGACTCATGCGTACGACGATGCCACTCAAACCCAACACGCTTATTTACTCGTGGATTTAAAACCCACCACTTCCGAATATTTGCGATTTCGTACCCATCTGTTTCACCACTGGTGCCAAGACGGAGGGCCTGTCGTGTACGCGTCCCATTCGTCGACTTAATCACAATCGCCAAAAAAAAGTCTATAAAAACCTCGGTCACTTTGGCTTTGTCTCACACATCGTCAACATGACGTCCCTTCAGTCTCATCTTCCCATTAAATTGATTCGTGCCTTGTACGGTATCAGTCGCGAAAAAGATCCACAAATACGTGCTCGTGTCTTAGAAGCTAGTCTCAAAGAAGTCTTACGATGGTTTACGGTGACAGCACGTCAATTACAGCAAGGCATCATTCAGATTCCACATCAAATCAAAAGTTTGTTTTTGAGAGAAACAAAGTCACCTTGACGCAGCTAGCCGATCCTCGCATCGACACTCAAACCAAAAAGCAAATTATTTTGAAACCTGGAGGTAGCGGTTCTCTAGGAGGTGTCATCATTCGTTCCCTCTTAAAATGGGATCCTAATGCTCCCAAAGTCGTCCCCAAGAAAAAAAAAGCCACGCCCAGAAGAAAAAGAAAAACAGAACGGTGTCAAGAACAGGTCACAGCCTCAGAAAAATATAAAGAAAAGTCCACAGAAAACAGCTTCTACCCGCAAGAGAGTGTCTCCAAAAACTTCTCCTCCAGCGGTGACACCCTCTTCCTCTTTAGCAGCCCCTGCTCACAAAGTATCTGCCCCCAGAATCAAAGTCCAAGAGAGAACGGGTGTGTTACAGAGTTTACTGGATTTGTCTAAGCAAGAACTGTCCCGATTTAGTCCGTTGCGAACTCCTCCACGACGTGTGTTGCCTGTCATCAAGTTGATACGACGTAAAGACAATCAATGGCGACGCATTCCAGTATAAAAAGACCTGAGGCAAACAATACGGATTAGTGTTTTTGGGCTGCTAAACGCCCAAAGATGTCCACTCCAAGAAGTACACACCGTTACCATCGTGTTCCTTCTTCGGTCCGAAAAGGAAAAGGAAAACGAAAAAGACAGTCACGTCATCCTAAAAAGCGCTTAGCCAAACATCGACGTCACCCTCTGAAAAGACAAACTCGTCCAAAGAAAAAAAAGGAGAAGCCATGAACGGTGAGGATTTTACTTTGATATGGATAAGTTAGTAGATAATTTCGTTACAAAGTTAGAGAACACGTTCCTAAAGAAACCAAAAAGGTAAAAGGATGCATGTCGAGTCATGGACTTCAGTGTATGTTGTGCACCAAAAGATGTCTCCTCATTGTGGTTCTTCTGTCCAGAAAGGAAAAAGAAGAAGACAGTTTCGTCATCCGATAAAACGCTTAGTCAAACATAGACGTCACCCCCAGAAAAGACACACTCGTCCAAAGAGAAAGAGGAGCCACCAAAGTGGAGGATTCTTTGGCGATTTTGGAAAACACATCGTCACCTTTATGACGAAGCGATAGTCCCCCCAAAAAAGGATAAAAGACCCTGTGACAAACCATCGACGTTAGTGTATTTTTTGCTGTGTGCCACGGAACCAACGAACCAACCGAGAAAGATGTCACCCCAAAAAAGACATTCCTCTTCTGCCCCCCAAGGGAAAGAAAAGGAAAGGACTGCCACCTCGTTTAACCAAACATTGGGACATGTTGTCCGTCCTGTCCAAAGCTCCTCCACCCATGCGAAAAAAAAAACTCAGTCAAACTTCCTCCAAAGACGTCATCGATACCGTGTGCGAATGTTGTCTGAATGTCTTGAAAGGCACAATACCTTTGTCTAAACACCAGAAAGAATGCTTAGCCAAACATCGACACGTTCTTCACCAAATGGTCCACAAGAAACTACCCGTTGGTCAAAAGAAAAAGATGTTGGTGCAACGCGGAGGAATTTTGCCCTTTTTACCCATGTTACTGAAAGGAATAATGGGCACAATAGGAGGACCCTTACTGAATGGAATAATGGGAACAATAGGAGGACCCTTGCTGAAAGGACTATTGGGAAACATCCTGGGAGGATGAAGATAAAAAGGTCCAAGAAGATAAAAGGGACCTCTGGAGTCAAAAGATCTCAGACGTCATCCTTGAAATCCAATGGAAGGACGAAAACTAGCTTTAGTGCCTTACAAACGATGGATGGAATACCATCGTTGGCAAGAACAACGAACCCCGCATTTACCTCCCAATCCTCATTTGACCGAAATGTCCCAGTTACAACAAGAAATTGCAATCCTTGATGGATCGCAGCGATTTGTCAGAGACGGAAAAATCGCAACGGTACGGTCAATTGTTGCAACGACTGCAACTCTTTCACCAGAAAGCTTTAGACGAAACAGTTCTACCCACTCTGAAAGATTTTAAGGCCCTGATGAAAAGTTCACCACCACCACCACCACAACCTCTACCACTCCCAGTGGTCAAGAAAGATGCAGCCCCACGGTTGCCTGGCGAACAAGAGGCAAGAGAAGTCTTTCAAACACCGTCAGCAGCTCCCATCCCTAGTAAGATTGCAGCGTCCTTGTTGACCCCTTCCCCTACACCGCAACGAGAAGAACATAAAGCTGGGGTTAAAAAGATGATGTCCACTCCACCTTCGACAGAAGTGAAAAAGAAAGAATGGAAAGCAGAAGTGAAAAAAGAAAAGAAGACCAAAGGCATTCTGTTACCACCACCACCACCACCACTACCACCAAAACTACCTTCGACTTCTACTCCTGTGGCACATCGGACACGTAAAGCCGTTTATAAACTACTTCAGAGTATCATCAGCGACGAGTGGATCACTTATTAAAACAAAAAATGGAGAAGGTGTTAGCCAGCATTTACTACGATCCATCCCATCCTGCAGGTTACGGAGGCGTTCAGAAATTGTATCGTGCGGCCAATACTCGACTGAAAAGTGTTCGTTTACCTCAAGTGCAACGCTGGTTACAAGAACAAGCCACGTACACCTTACACAAACCCATTCGACGAAAATTTTCCAGAAGTCTCACCCGAGTGGAGGACATCGATCATCAATGGCAAGCCGATTTAGCTGATGTCTCTCATTTGGCCACCTACAATCGTGGTTACAAATATTTGTTTTGTGTCATCGACGTCTTTTCCAAATTTGCTTGGGTCGTGCCATTGACTTCCAAATCGAGCAGTGAGTTAGTGCGAGCCCTGCAACTGGTGTTGAAACAAAGCGGTCGTCACACTCTTCGATGGCAAACTGGCAAAGGTACCGAATTTCTGAACCAAGCTTAGCAAAAAGAATTGAAGAAACGTGACATTCATTTTTTCACCACCGAGAATCCCGAAACCAAAGCCAGCATCGTGGAACGTTTTCAACGCACCTTGAAAGAACGCATGTGGAAATATTGTACGCATCAACACACTCTCAAGTAAATCGACGTCTTGCCACACCTCGTCCAATCGTACAATCAATCTTACCATCGGAGCATCGGACGTGCCCCCCAAGAAGTGACTCCCGACAACGAAGTGACCGTCTTCGAGCGGCTGTTTGGTACGTCCCCGACAGTGACTGTCATCGAGAAAGGTGGTACGCATTGACAAAACCAAACGCACTTTCGACAAAGGTTACTTACCCAACTGGACCACCAAATTGTTTCGTGTCACCGAATGAATGCGTGGCCATTATCCTCCCGTCTATAAATTGGAAGACATGAACGGAGAAGTGTTAAAAGGAACGTTTTACTTGCCCGAGTTACAACGTGTGACCAAAAAAGAAGACGACATGTACGAGATCGAAAGCATTTTCGATCGAAGAACCCGAAAAGTGGAAAAACGACGTGTCAAAGAAGTCAAAGTACGTTGGAGAGGATATCCTCCCAGTTTTGACTCTTGGATCGACGCTTCGCAACTCATCGACTTTTAAAAAAGTGATCATCATGCCCTTCAACACAGCTTCAGCTACTGTAGTGACCACTCCGTCGCCCAGTTCTTCTCTGCAAGATCTACAAAAGCAACCCTTGTGGGTGTGGTGTGGAGAACGTGTGCCTAAAACGCAAATCGTCTTTTTCTGCCATATCTTTGTGGTGTATTGTGTCATCGGTGCTGCCATTGCCAATTTGAGTTTGCAACAAGGAGACAAATAATTGTGGACCATTTTACTTAGCAGTTGCATTGGTTACCTTCTTCCCAATCCGTCTCTGAAATATTCCTCTAACGGAAACAACAACAACGGTGGCCTCGCATCCAACGTTAGTCACCAATCCAATCACAACAATCCTCTTTTAGACACTCCTCTGACTTCCAGTGACCCCTCGGACACTAGAACTGTGGAATTATGAACAACCAATTTTACTTAACGTTACCCAGTGATAGTTCCATGGAGGTGTTTCCCAATAACACTTTGTGCTGTTACACGGCCAGATTACCTCAAGCCATCGAATTGGATCACGAAGCCCGTTGGGAAGTGGCTTTAGTGGAAATAATTCACCCTACACAAATCAAAAACATCATCGAAAATCAAAACACTTTTACGGTAGAAGTTCATGACGAGCAAGTGCAACAAGCCTTGGATGAACGAAGCAGTCCAGCTGACTCTATGAAATAACAAGACCCCAAAACTAAACGAACCACTTATCGGTTGAAAATTCTCTCAGGCTATTATTTTAGTGGTCAACATCTGGTGAACGTTATTGCTGACAGGTTCAATAACGTGTTTGGTAAAGCCTTGGAGAAAACCAGAAAAAGTGTCACGATCGATTACCACAAAATAGCTCATCGCCTACTGATCAAATTTTCAGAGGACAAAGTATTGGCCATTACATTTTGTCTTGAATTGTATGACATTTTGGGTGGAGACCCAAAGTTGATCAAGATTGCAAGCGAAGTACCAGCCGTGACCAGTAACTCGGATTTTGCGAAATATTTTAGATTCCCTGTAGAAATGAACCAAGGACTGAATCTGATTTTTGTGTACTCCGATGTGGCGGAGTACAACGTGGTGGGACACACCTCCGTACCGTTACTGCGTGTCATTCCCTTCAAAGTGGATTCTGCCACGGCTGCTGACGAGGAAGGTGGAAACACCTATCACGTTCACCGCGAATTTGTACATCCTCACTATTTGCCCGTCAGTAAGTCCTATTTCGACACTGTCAACATTACTATAAAAGGAGATCTGGAACAAAATATTCCATTCACCAAAGGGAAAGTCACAGTGAAACTCCATTTTCGAAAACGGTTACTCTAACCTTTTGTCAGTCATGTATCCTGTGTACCGAGGAGTCGCTCGACAACGAGGACACGGTTTAGGAGATATGCTCAAATCAGCCTTTCGTTCGGTGGCTCCCGTTTTGAAACCGATGGTGACACGGGGATTGCACGCCTTGAAATATGCCGCGTTCACGCATGGCAAAGAATTTCTCCAAAATGTCATCATTGACAAACAAATACCCAAAGAAGCTTTCTTGAGAGCAGGCAAAAATGTCTTGCTTCAAAAGGGTAAAGACATTTTGGGCCGGCGAGAAACTCCTATAAATGCCCTGGGCGATGCCGAGTCAGACATTCCTGCTTCCCTGACGCCACAGCAAGGATAAGGCAGGAAAAGACGACGAAAACACCCCTTCAGAGGACTTCACACCACTAGAGCTAGAAAGACTAAGAAAAGAAAAACTGTTAGACGTTTTTGATGATTAAATCAGCGAAAATGATGCACCGAGAGTCTTGCGCTTGTTCCAAGTCGGAACTGGATCTGTTTGCCATGCCACCCACCATGATGACAATGCAAGAATCCCAATGGGTCGAATTTCATCCCGTCTCCTCTTTGACGGATTCAGCTCCCATCGAGTTTGAAATCAAAGGACAACCCGAAGATTACATCGATCTGAATAGCAGTTACTTGTATCTGAAACCGAAACTGATCAAAACAGACAACACCAATCCGGAAGAACATGCTAGAGTAGCTCTCGTCAACAATTTCATGCATTCCTTGTTCAGCGAAGTGGATTTGTACTTGAATAACAAACTGGTCAGCAGTAGCATGGATACTTACCCTTACCGAGCGTACCTAGAAAATCTCTTGACGTACGGAAAAGAGGTTAAGAACACCCATCTGGATCCTTGCGTAGTTTGCAAACCTGACACCGCAGGTGAGAACAAGTTTAACGACACAGCCCTGACAGCCGATGACATTCCTCACAATGTAGGCTTTAACGACCGTCGAAAGATAATCCTGCAAGGTCGTAATTTAGAACTGATGGATCGTTTGCATTTGGACACGTGGTTGCAAGACAAGTATTTGCTGAACGGAGTGGATATTCGCCTGAGACTCAATCGCAGCAGTGTCGCTTTCCATTTGATGGCTCATGCCAACGAGTACAAAACCATCATCCAAGAAGCCAGACTTTACGTGCGTCGCGTAGAAGTGTTACCTAAAGCGGGAAACGACATCAGTCACACATTGAGCAGAAAGACCGCCAAGTATCCGATACGACGTGTAGAAGTGAAAACGTTCACCATTGCTGCTGGACTCCGATCCAAGATCGAAGATCATCTGTTCCAAGGACAGTTACCCAAACGTTTAATCGTTGGCATCGTCAGCAAAGCAGCCCTCAACGAAGACCACGATCACAATCCTTTCCAGTTTAAGCACTACAGAGTGTCCAAGATCGAAGTCAGTCGCGATGGCAAGACCTTGTGTACCAGACCCTTCGAACCTAACTTTGCCCAGAAGAATTACTTGAGATCGTACTTGTCCCTGTACGAAGCTACCGGACAACTAGGAACCAACACCAGTCACGGTATTTCGTACAAAGATTATGTAGGAGGCAACACTTTGTGAGCCTTTGATTTCACTCCAGACCAAGGCAGCGACGAGGGACATTTCCACCCTATAAAATCTGGTCAACTGCGTGTGGAACTTCAGTTTGCAGAAGCTCTCACCGAGACGGTCAACGTCATCTTGTATACCGAATTTGATAATACCACTGAAATCAACAGTTTGAGAGAAGTCATTCTAGACTATTAGAAACAATGGAAGACTCCTATCCCTCATTGAACGGTAGATAATCTTTGGAAATGGAATGGAAGGATAGCGTGCAAACAGAACCCCAAGACCAAGACAAAGAGGACGAGGTAGTGGTCAAGTCCAGATGGCCAGAACAAGTACAACATTTAGTGTCCTGTTTCGCTAAACACCTGGCGGATAAAATTACGGAATTGACCAAGAGAGATTGTTATGGATGACAAAACGATCATCCCAGTCAAATTCAACACGATAAATGTCTGATGATGAGTCAAGAAGAAAAATTGGACGAGTATCTGGATGACGCTTGGCTTGCGTGATCATTCCTGCCCTCTATTGACTCCTCTGGAGATCTATCGCATCGAATCTCTCTTAGCCCAGAGTTGGGAGACAAGGCAAAGAAACGGCTACTTGACAGAGCGTTTCAAACAAAAAGTCACAATTGAATTGATGACTTATCATTACCTGTGAAAACAACAACAAAAAAATGGACACCTGGGAACTTTATTACCTTTTGAACAACAGTTCGTATACTGCTTCTTGGAATCCTGTCATGTGCGCTAAAGATGAACTACCTCATCGCAAACCTCAAGACCATCAAGCTTATGTCATCAACACGGACGAAGGTCATCTCCCAGGAACTCACTGGGTTGCCGTCTACTTCCCTCAAGAGGATTGTGTGGAGTATTTTGATTCGTATGGATTATCCCCTTTGGAAGACGACATCATTGACTTTATGAGAAGAAATGCCCAGACGACACGATACAATAATGTGAAATTACAAGGCACAGATTCCATGGTGTGTGGACAATATTGTGTGTATTTTCTTCGTCAACGCAGTCTTGGATATCCTTTAGAACAATTAGTGACTTATTTTGATCGTCACTCTTCTAGAAACGATGAGAAAGTAGATCGATGGTTTTGTGACCATTATGGCTATCTTTTGTCTTTAGCTAGGAAACGTAGTGTACATCAATGGTCTCATGACTTTCATCAATGGAAATCTCACATGATTTCACAACGTTGTCAACCTTGCCAAAAATAATTTGTTTGATGTTATTGTTACTTGTTAATTGTTAGTGGTTGATTGTTGGTTGAATAAAAAATGTTGTGTTTTGAAACAAATGTGACTGTTGTTTGTTTTCAAAAAAAAAAGACTGTGAATATATGCTCTTTGACTTTCTCTCTATCCCTCACCATGACTTTCGCTACCATAGCGTTCCGACACTAAAACCTATTAGGTATGTTTTCTATCGCGTCCGCGTTTGAACCATATAAAGCGGGTTGGTCTCCAGTCTGGCCATCCACTGTTCACTCTTCAACCTATGAACATGCCTTCCAGACTAGCCAAGCTGAACAAAGCTTACGTCAATTTACATCGTGCCAGGCTAAATCTGATACCGAAGCCTGAAGAGATAGAGAATGTCAGGATGTTAGCCATAGCCCAAGATCTAGTAGAAGAGGTTTTTAGAGAGGAAATCAAAAATGAACAAGAAGAATGGACAGAGAAGTACAGACTTCAGAAACAGAGAGAACAGCAACAACAACAGCAGCAGCAAGAACCAGACAGAGGTTTTGTCGACTGCCGTGTGGACACCAAAGAGTTCTCCTTCTCTTTCCGCAGAAGCAGGCCGTATCGTATAGGAAAGCCTGCTGCCAGACGGGGACGCTATCTTAGACAGTCAAAAAAGGTTGCCATCACTTCCCATCAACACAAAAACAGCCTTTTTCAGGGCTACCCCAATACTCTAGAAAAGACACACTAATTCAATTTGCCAAAACAAATTTGTGTGTTTATGTCTTTAAAAAATAAATAGAAGTGCGTCTATAAGCACTTCGGTTCTTTTGTCAGTAAAAAAAATCCACCCTTTGTTTCTCTGTCTTGTCAAATCGTGCATGTCTGTGTTTGTAAGTAAAAAAGTCAACGTGAGTGTTTCTTTTAGGTCCGCGCGTTTGATGTTTTGTTTTTGGTTATGGTAAGTTTTGGTGCCAGGGGATGTTTTCCTTCACGTTCGTGCTCCAGGAATATAAAGCAGAGCACTCGTCAGTCTGGCTACCACTGTTGACTAGTCAACTTAAAAAGAAGATGAGCAGATTACAAAAACTGTTGGAACTCCAGATGCACCTGGAGCATGCCAGGCGTCTCCTTGATGAGCTGACTATGGAGGCGGTACAGGAGGAAGCCAGGTTAAAAGAAGAGGAGAGAGAAAAGAAGAAGGAAGAAGAGAAAGAAAAGAAAAGAGGGATCCTGCCTCACCTCTTCATGAGACCTCAGTGTGAGGTCAAACCTGAGGTGAGGACACCTGCAGAACCAGTACGGCCTCCTCAACCACATCCACAACAACAACGTCAGCCACAACCTCTACCAAGAGCCGCTGTCCTCCAGACAGAAAACTAGGAGCAAGAGGCCTTGCAGGAGTTGGAGAGACAGCGGCAAGAGTGGGAGCCTCAGCTTCAGCAAAATCATCCCCGGGTCTGGCATAGGAGAAGTCAGAGGGAACAAGTCTTCAATATCCCTCAGACTGAAAACTGGGGATCTGAAGCCACTCAAGCTCCATCTGCACTCCCAAGAACAAACATCATTTGGGAGCAGGACTGGAGCCGGCGATGCGTATGTGGGGCCAGACCTGGTAGGTGCAACCATTAGCCAGGTGCAATTGGAGTTCCAAGAAAAAACAGCCCTTCTCAGGTCTAACCAGATCTCTAGAAAAGAGCGGCTATTCAATTTGCCAGTTTGTGTGAATGTGAAGTAGTGTGACTATAAACACTCACTTCTTTACTGATGTGTGTGTGTGTGTGTGTGTGTGTGTGTTTCTTCTCTTCCTTCGTTTGTGTGGATAGTATATGTGTGTGTGTGTGTATGTTTGTGTGTTTGCGTTCGCATTCCTTTGTGAGGATAGTATAGTGTGTATGTTTTATGCATTCTCATTCGTTGGTGTGGATAGTAAATATGGTGTGTTTTATGCTTTCGCGTCCGTTGGTGTGGATAGTAAATAGGTGTGTGTTTTATGCATTCTCGTTCGTTGGTGTGGATAGTATATGTGTGTGTGTGTGTGTTTTATGCTTTCTCATTCGTTGGTGAGGATAATAAATATGGTATGTTTTATGCATTCTCGTTCGTTGGTGAGGATAGTAAATATGGCATGTTTTATGCATTCTCGTTTGTTGGTGTGGATAGTATATCATATGTGAAGTGAGTGTAAGGGATGTTTTCGTTCACGTCCGTGCTTGACGTATATAACGCGGAAAATGTTTGTTTATTTAAGAGTTTATAGATATTCTACGTGTGTGTGTAGATATGAGCTATTAATTATATTTATTTTTAATATGTTAAATATATGTAAGTTAGTGTCTCGGTTTTGGTGGTCAGGGATTGGAATGTTAAAGTTTGGGTCGACTAAGTTGATGGTTGTTATGTTTGCAAGATTAAATTTGATTGGTTATTGTCCTGGTCATTTTCAATCCCTTTTGTTTCATATTTCCTCCAGTGTTGCAATTTTTGGAGGATTGAAACATAAGGGATTGAAAATGTTTCAATTGTTTGGGTTTATCCGGCGGGAGATGTTGCGTTTGTAGGTCAATTTTGATTGATTGTCGGACTGGTGAATTTCAATCCGTTTTGTATCGTTGATACCCCAACTAGTACAGGACAAGCATCAAAGCAAGGAGCAGTCCAGGAAGCTCTACCTGCTGCTCCACAAACCCCTTCCCTTCCGGACAAGCGAAACAAAACCAGACAAGCATCAAAGCAAGCAGCAGTCCAGGAAGCTCTACCTGCTGCTCCACAAACCCCTTCCGGACAAGCGAAACATAACCAGCTCGAGATACAATTCCTCCTCGTAAGAAGGAGCTATTGTAGTTTCCACTCGAAATGGACAAACGTCCCACCCCTCACACCAACCCACAAGACAAGCGAAAACGGGCATCAAACGGGTGCTAGGGAAAACATACTAGCATATACCCGGGTGGGATCCTGATAGCGGCAAGCCAATGCTGACTATACAGACTTCCCACCAAGAACCCGATCATGGGACCAAATATGGGGGTTGAGGAGAGGGGACCCCTTTCCCCTTTCAAAACCAAGGGTATTCTATTTGGCTTATGAAGACCAAAAACAAAACAAACATGATCCTTTAGATCCACTGTCTAAAAATCCAACCACCGAAACAATAACAAAAACTGAGTACGGATAACGTTTATGGGAGGGTTAACTCTCCACATAATTGGAAATCTTTTTCGGCAAATGCACAAGTACACTTAGTACACAAAATTCAAACTCACCAATTTATTCAAAATTCACAACCCCAAACGCTTGAACAATTGCACAGGTGACTTTCACTACATTGGTATAGGGCAGTCCACTAGCAAAACTGGACGAGATTTGACATGAAGACCGGCCTTGGCGTTGGGCCGGGGCGCGCGGTTGTCGGCCTGGGGGTGCTCTGCGGGGTTGTCTCCGGGGCGTTGCTGTGGGGTTTTGCGTTGCTTCCTTCTGGGTTCCTTAACGCCTTTCCTCGCTGCCGGACTACGGGTGCTGTGGTATAGACTCAAACTAGGAGGCTATGATGGCACCATACTCATACCTCCAGGAGGCCGTGAGGGCACCATACTCACACCTCGGGGGGACCAGCCTAGGGCTCCAAGAGGCCGTGGTGGCACCATACCCACACCTCCGAGGGCCTAGCCTAGGGCTATAACCAGCCGCGAAAGCACATAGTGCATATGCGACTATAATCCATCAGTCAGTCAGTCAGTCAGTCTGGCTACCCACGTTGACTAGTCAACACAAGATGGAATTGTTTAACGAGTTAAGAGACAGTTATTTTTGGATGATGGATGTAGCCTACGTGGTGGAAAGGCTAGAACAGGAATGGAACTATCCAGACAGCCAAGACTTTGTGACCAGTCAAGTCACTAGCCTGAACGTAGCCAGGGATCAGGTGGCAGGAATGATAGAAGAGGAGGTGGAAAAAATAAGAGGCTTCATCCATCGTAAATATGTGAGAGTGGGGACATTGAAGGACGCACTTGATAATGTCATCCAAGTGAGGTGCATTTTAGAAGAGCAAGCAAATTTTACGGAGTGGTCTTTTGTCCTGTGGGGATTAGAGAAATTAAGGAAATCTGAAGACCTCATGAGAAAAGCGATGAAAGAAGAGGCAACGAAACTCAAAGACGCATGGGCAAAAGAGAGAAAGGAGAAGGAAAACAGAAAGAGAAAAGAGGAGTTTGAAAGACTAAATCAAAACTGGATGAAAATACAGAAAAAATTTAGAGACATGGGACATCCAGACTGGATTCCAGACGAAGAAAAGAAAAAGACGAAGAAAGGAATCATTGGAAAATTAAGAAGCTGGTGGAAGAACTGGAGACAATAGAAACAAAAAACCAAAGGCCCTTTTCAGGGCCACTCCACTGCCTCGAACAGATTTCTTTCTTGCCTAAAAAAAAAATGTATTCGATTGTATAATTTATCTTTTAACTCACAAAAACATTATTCTCTTATCTAATATTTTTTTTAGTCAGTTGTATAATTTGGGTATAATATAATATCCACAAACACGTACGCGAATGATTCAAACTTTATATAGAAATGACACAGGTGGCATGACGTCACGGTCCTTGCTACATTGTTGCAAGTGTCCAGTACCGTGACGTCACCCTACCTGTTCCATTCCTCTTGTCCCTATACAAAATTCCCATTGTCCGTATACAGTCCCAGGGTGTGCTAGTCGCTATACAAAATTCCCATTGTCCGTAGACAGTCCCAGGGTGATTTTTTGTCCGTAGAAATCTTGTCCGTAGACAGTCCCAGGGGAGGTCTGTAATGCTAATTCCCATTGTCCGTAGACTATCCCACTACACACTACATGTGTGTGTGTGTGCGTGCATGTGTATGTGTGTATGTGTGTGTGTGTGAGAGAGAGAGAGAGAGAGAGAGAGAGCGAAGTTTCTCATCAGTTAGGGGATATATTACCCATCAGTAGTGACAATGCGTGATCGTGTGAGAGAGACAGCGACAGTGCCAGAAAGACAGAGATAGAAGGGGAATAAGTGAGTGAATTTAACATGGAGAGAATAGTTGTTTGGGAGAGGGAGGGGTGGAGAGAGAGAGAGAGAGAGAGCAAAAGAGAAGGGGGTACTTGATATTATATGTATGTGATTATCATATTTATACTTATAGAAACAAGACACGTGCGCTTGTTACGGCATATATTATCTTCGAATGAAATTGCAATCAAATTTCAGATCAGATTCCAAAAAGATCTATTACCTGTAATGATGTGGTCAGTACATGTTTTCAAAATGATGTTAATCGAGAAAATGCACATACTTTTGGCTACACAGAGTATAGAAATCCAGTCCGTGAAACCTTGGAAGAAGGGGGAGGTAATTCAAATTCACCCACGTTTCCAATGATGTTTTACTCCCGTTTTTGTAATAAAAAGGTTGATGTAACCCAAACCCACCAACACCCCGCCCCAACCTATCTTTCTCACATTCCATCTCACAGACAACTATGTTATCAGCCATATTGTCACAATTGTTGAGTAATATCTGTTCTGTTTGATGAGGAATTTATCTAGGTATTGATTGACTCACGTACATGCTCTCTCTCTCTCTCTCTCTCTCTCTCTCTCTCTCTCTCTCTCTCTCTCTCTCTCTCTCTCTCTCAAATATAAAACTAAAACCAATGCTACGTATGTGACAGATAGCACGATTGCTGTACAATTGTGCTAAATAGAACCATTCGAGTTTTGTAAATATAGATTCTTTCCTTTCGTCCCTCTCCCCCCGCACCTCACCCCAAAGATAAAGTGCCATAAAATACTACCTATATGACCCTGACAAGAATAGTTATTGCAATAAATAATCAACGGTATTCTGGAAAATTAAGAGCTTTCGGATACTGTACATGGAGTTACATGGAGAAATAGAATGAGGAGATTTTTCTTATTCAGGTATTGAACCTAATTCACAAAATAGACAATCTAGGTCCTGCAAATTTGTTATTATAAACAAGCCATTCAGGAACAACTGATCATGAGTTTAAACTTCAAAAAAAATAATACCTGGGCATTTGAAACAAGATTTTATTTTTTATATTGTTTTAGTCAGAGTCCTTGAGATACATCATAACTTGCATCAGGATGTTGTGTCAGCAAATTTCACAATACTCTTTCAAGCACACTCTAAGCCTGGCTCGAGAAGAATTTAGGACAAGTTAAATTGATGTTCTACAAGCAAGTTCCCTGGAATGATTTAGACCTCAGCTGTTGGTGTTTTAATACGTAGTTACAAGTTCAAAGGGACTTACACAACAACCTGAAATTCAAGGTACATCTACGAGTCCAAATGGATGTGCATAATAACCCAAAGACATCTACAAAGTCGATCATTTAAGATGAGAGTAGAAACACCAGACCAGGTAGAATGACATAGCAGGTGATTTAGTCTTCTTTTAAAAAATAATTCATTTACACCTACTGTTACGTGTAGGCTCGTACAATTAGTGACAAAAGAAAAAGTGAAGTCAACAAGCTTTGTAAATTTTAACAAAATAATTTATTTCCCTAGAAAACAATGTAAAAATTGGAAATAGGACTTACAGTTTGTGAATTTAATCCAAAATTTAATCCTAAAATTGAAAAATATAAGTCCTATCACTAAACAGTTCTAATTAAAGCCGGGTTCGAATCTCGATGACATTCCAATATGGAGACGATGACGTCAGATGAGGTCGTTGTACTGGTAGTAAAAGATCCTCGATTGAATCACAGTTTATAATGTTTCCGTGTAGAATTCCAGAATAAATTTCCACTGAATTTCTTTGTCCCAGAACTTTTTATAAAAAAGGTACACTTGTTTAGTTTTCCAGAGAATAAATTATTAGAGTCCAAGAAATAGACGAACTTCAAAACAATTTGGCAACAACAATAGAAACACCTTGTTCCCTCAAGGTGTAAGAATACGACTCTGACTAGATCTAGTAGAAAATGACTGTTTAAAGCCTCGATTTTAGATCACATGGTAGTTCATGTGATAAACTACGTGATTTCTAACTTGAACAGCACAATAAAAAATGACAATTATCACGTATCTACAATAGCCCTATCTAAGAGTCAAATTCTCACACTGGAAATATAAAAAAAAAAGAAAGGCTGTTTACAATTTTGTTAACACGCGGGCCGAAATGACCTTAGTAACAGCCAATCGTATTCACCCGATGTTTATAAGATCTATGAACCAGGGTGAGCTAAAAATAATGCTAATGTAATACCTTTTACGTTCTATTCCTGTCAAAACAGAGACTAAATTTACTGGGAAAAATATCAAATCCAGTAAAAATTATCATTACAATAAAATGTACTGAAACAAAAATAAAATAAAAAAGAATTTCAACACTAACACACAAGCAATTTAATTACATATACGTAACACTACAAAGTGTGATCACTGTCCCCCACTGGATTTATGGCGTAAGGCACTATCAATGACAATTGAAAATTGCTGACGTATAATAAGCAAACAAATAAAAAATAATTTTCTTCCATTTTCCTTTTACATAATATCCGCGCAGATTACACTGTGACCAACAAAGAACAAATTCTGACATTGGCCTTACCAATTTTGACTACATCTGCAATCGGCTGTCGCCAAAACAAAACTAACAACAAAAACACAACATTTTCAAAAACGAAGAAAGAAAAAGTGCAAGCAGTCTGTCTATTGGCCATTCTGTACTAATTTTCATGTGCAGTCATTTTTATAATTGAAGCCATATGAATTAACTTTTGTTCTTCCAATAAAACGATATGCCGCTCAAGCTAAAGCACAGCTTTCTTGCCATCTCTTCCTCTGTCCTGAATACTGTCACTATATTCCGGGCATGTCACTACATGCCTGCACTTCATCAGGCATGTTATCGTCAACAAAACTTAATGCATTTGAATTCAAAAGCACATTCTTAACAAATGTAACTATCAAACTTGCTGGAGTAATGTTGGAAGTTCAGTAGGTACCAAAGAAATAAATAGGTTTGTTTATAAGATCTGGTGTTTTACGGCAGATAAATAAATGATAAATTAAACCTATGCTTGAATTAATAATATAAATTTCTAGTCGTTTCTAAAGAAACAAAAACAACCACAAAAGTATAGGAAGAAGGAACTTGATGGGGGAGATAACTGATGAGAGAGAGAGAGAGAGAGAGAAAGAGAGGGGGGGGAGTATTCATTTTATTTGTTTAATACGTGTACGTGACAAAAAAAAGAAATGACTTTTAAATCGGTTATTTCTTGTTCTCGTTAAGTACATTAGTCGTTCAGAGATAAAGTACAAATTATTACTATTGCTACTAATACAACAACTACTACTACTACTGGAGACGCGATGGCTCAGTGGTTACCTTGCCAAACTCACAACCGAAAGAATGTGGGTTCTAAACCTAGCATAGGATCAACCTGTAGCAGCTAACGTGGTGTGTCCTTGGGCAAGACACTTTACTCCTGGACACTAAATAACCTACTTGTGTTGCTTTGCCGGAAAACACCAAACCAAAATCTACTACTATTCATTCTACATGTAACCGTTTAACCACTCTTACCAGATACAAAATTCGCTTAGGCGTATAGTTAATAGAGCTTAAATGCAGAATTTGTTAGAATAAAGTGCGTATAATTTTATTTTACCATCCGCTCTCTATATATAACGATACGATTTACAAATCGTGTCTTTCAATAGTGTATTTATTCTTCTTTTCTGTCGGTATTGTTGTTTTCTCCGTTTGTTTGTTGTACCTATCACCGTGATCTACCGAGGAGATCCGATTGAGAAAATGGCTGCAACACGTTGTATGCATGGGCAATTTGAACAGCGGAGATTTAAAAATATTTCAGTCCTGCAAGGGGGGGGGGTACGAGAATGCCTGCATAATATTATTACCATAAAAAAAAAATGTTTATAAGGAAACGTGTTTATAAAAAGGCAATTTGATGACTTCAATGCTGTCACGGGTTACAAATATCTGAGGGGCCCCGAGTGGCCGAGTTGTCTAAAGCGCTCTCCGTTACGGATCACTGCCATCTAACCTCTGTCTGCGTGGGTTCGAGCCTAGGATTCGGCAAATGTGGATATGTGAGAAAGCTTGCCAGTAGCTTCTCGTGGGTCGGTGGTTCTTTCCGAGGATTTCCCGGTTTCTTCCTCCACCATTAATACTGGCCGCCATGTATAGCCTATCGTGTGCTGAAAAATGGCGTTAAGCCCAACAACAACAACAAATATCTGACGTAACATAGCCAACAGTTGGTTTAACACGGACCTAAACGTGTTCAACAGAATGTCTCCCCAAATGAAACGTTATAATAGGTATAGATCAAACTGTTGTTCACTGTATAAAAATCTGCTTAAGTGAAAATTGAAATAAAAAGTGAATCCTGAAGTTGACCGTTCATTTTACTGTTAAATATATGTATGTCTTACTGCTGTACGATGTATCCGTAGCGTAAGGGTTCAAATCCCGGTACTTTGTTTTCTAGCAGATTTAATTGTATAATCGTTGTCAACGTTTGAATAAACGATGTCATGCACTGGACTCTGTCTAAAATTTGATCCTTGACAAAAAGTTATCCATTGCTTCTAATGGTCTGGCTTCGTCAGGGAAGGCATATATATATATATATATATATATATATATATATATATATATATATATATACTATATATATATATATATATATATATATATATATTGCTACGACAATGACATTCGTGTTACTTGCACTGCTAATAGTTGGCACATACAAAACATACGGATAGTTGCTAGTAAATGAACAAGGGAGACATTGTCAAGGCTAATATTTTGATTTATAAAGGCATTTTCTCCCTTTTTGACGATCACCAATTTTATGGCGCTTACAAGAGCTGCGATGTCTGCAAGGACAAACGAAATCTCTCTCTCTCTCTCTCTCTCTCTCTCTCTCTCTCTCTCTCTCTCTCTCTCTCTCTCTCTCTCTCTCTCTCGTTGTTATCATCTCTTGGGAATCTTCGCCAGTTTGTCTTGTCACACTATTCCAAGCTCATTGCAAGGATGGTAAATACACATCAAACACAATGTTAATTCTGTTGTACTTGGTGCAGTATGCCTCTATTGTGGGATGACATTCATCCGAGCATACTCATGAAATGTCTTTGCTGTACGTGGTGGCAGATTATTCACCAATGCTGAAACATCAATAACTAGCGTATGTACATCTCGCTCACTGTTTTTTTTATTGTCACCAGAGCTTCGAGAATGTCAATCAGCAGAACTTTTTCTCAGGCAGCAGCTCAGGTCAGCAGCTTCCCCATTGTCACGCAAAGCGGCAGGAACGAATTTGTTTTCTGACTGGATGAATACATGTGAATCATACTGTCTGCTTTGGCAGGAAATGAAGATATGAGAGAAGAGGTGAATCTTCCTTCAGTGTATTATGCCTGAGATGACTAAATTTCAAAACCTACAAGAATGACTTAAAGCTCCCTGCCTCTTTTGCAACGTGTTCCAATTGCGTCAGCAAGACTATGATCGGCAATATTCTGCGTATTTAATGTAAACAGGTAATCTGACCCTTATTCACAAGGATTACGTTTGTTCTGCATTAATATGGTAAGATTACTTACTAACGCAAAGAATAATATTCGATTTCCTTCTGTTTGTTCATGATGGCTGCTACTTTCTGTTGCCTATACAGCTCCCAATGCTTCCTTGTACTCCGCGACTCGCTTGCTCACATAATAACTATAGGTCATCCACTTTCTAGGTGACAACAGATTCTCAGTCACGCTAATGCCTCTTCTGTCACCTGTCAGTGGCCATTCACAATCGGATTTGTACACAACAAAGTTTACCATGTGAAACACTTTTGCCACTTGAGGACGTTGATGCTTTTGGGACATAATATCTCTGAGGTGGATGGGAAGCCGACGTGCATCAATCATATTGGTATTGGCACAAGTGTACGGGATCAATTCAAATAGTGCTTCACAGTCCAGTGTAAAGTTTTCTTCTCTGTATCACCGTATTAGTATGATGTTTGACAGCTCTATTTCGAGCACAAGGTACCAGACATGGAACTGTGGATTCTGCTGCATGGTCTTTCACAGCAGTTATCAAAACTGATGATATCATCTGAGTCGGCCGCTGCTTCGCTGCAGTATTCAGTATATGTTGAGTTTACGAGGCTGGAGAGACTGACAGCAGTTAGTTGTTGAGCTTGGTGTGTCCTTGGGAGGCGTTATGCTGAAAGTGAAAAATTATGCAGTATCACATGATGCTACAATTGTCCTCACCATAAGGCTTAGGCCAGTGCTACTGGGTCAGCTTGGCTAGTGCATATATTGATTGGTTGGCAGTTATCCATCACATGCTTTATTTAGGACGAGAAGCAACAGTAATGTGAAGCCGACTTCTAATTTCTGCCTTCTCGTCGGAGATGCATGTTGAATTGACCACGATATACTAACATGATCGTCCACATTCCCAGTGACGTTCACCTTCGCAAGCCTGCGGTGTAAGATGTGGTCTTCGTAACGCAGTAGATGGAGTAATCAAACTGAGGTATGGGATAGAGGTGTACTTGCAGCTTGGATGCTGGAAAATGGAAATGCTAGCCCCATTAAATGATATGGTTAATGAATTTTCAATCATATTATGGTCAGTATTGTCCACGGCAGATGTTGTAAAAAAACATTTTTGCATAGCCGATTGGCAAACTACCCCATCTTCCATATATATTGTGACCACTGCATCTCCATGTTGTGCTGAAATTCGAAGACCTCTGTCGTAGGAAATTATGATTCCATGACCTTGGATCATTTCTACAAGCTGTCTTTGGCTTGTCTTTGCAAATATAGACAATCCTATGTAACCAGAAAAGGAATCTTTTCAGTGCATGTATGTTTCCGCTCCTTCTTTGTACCTTGCATAAATGTTGTAATGAAGATGCCGTGCCATAGTCATGTCTCTTTTAGATACGCTAAACTTTAAGTATGATTTTATATTGGCACCGTGTATAATCATGCCCACAAAATGAAAAGGCACTGATGGGACGGTTTCTTCAAGATATCCTTCGTAGACAGTTCCATAAAATTTAGTCTTGTGATCAAGCATCTTTCTTGCATTTCAGCAGCTTGTGCGCAGAGGACAGCTTCACTGTACTCAGCAGCGTGTGAGAGAACCATGCAAATATCTCCATTGAAAGCATGGTATAGATTCCGTTATTTCTGATACCATTTTATTTCGACATTGTGACAATACGTGGTCTTTTAGCTTGGTTAAGTTGACTCTGCCTCCAGTTTTCAAGTTATGGTTTGTATAGTATGTCAATTTGAATATGAAGGGAATGTTAACTTCGCTGCAAGATTTTATTTCATCTCAGTTATAGGTGACTAAAATACCTCGCCAACTTTTCTCATGGTTAAGGTGCTCTCTCTCTCTCTCTCTCTCTCTCTCTCTCTCTCTCTCTCTCTCTCTCTCATAAAATCCTGCCAAGCCAACATGATCGTACTTAAGCACCTGTGCCACCACTCCACCACTGATTTTTCTTAAGAACCTTCTATCAGCAACGGTCATTGCAAATTCATTTGGTCTATCATTTAGTAAACTGGTCAAAAGAGGCATTCGGACGATTGAGAAATACAAGTTCTCGATATTTTGTTGCGGCTAGGAACTGTATCCGTTTCAGCAGTAGATTTCTTTTTGAGCCCATTTGAACTTGATATTGTTGAGCATCAATCTACAGATTTTGATGATATTTTGCTTTGTTCCTTATCAATGTGCCTTCGGTTACTACCACACTCAAATATGACTGGATCTAGGTTGATGGGTAAATCATTGATAGCATGAAATAGGAAAGTATGTAGTGATGTTCACATAGTCATCTTATTCTGCACCGTAGAAATTTAGGGGTGACTTGAGCTGCACAACATTAATGTCTGCAGTGTGCCTTGGTAATGCATTGACATTCACGTTTTTCACTTATTTTCATTATATTGTCATGAAGTGTTGCAAGCAAACTGTCTGAGAAGTTGCACAAAACAATTGCAAAATCAGTTTCTGCATGCTCATAAACATAAAAATAGTCACTTAAATCATTCAGACTGGAAAACATTGTCATTTTCTATAGCAAAAGAAGAAAGCATTGGCGGCCATATTGAAAAATTGCTGCCAACTTAAATCACCAAGTGGCTAACGTTTGTTTTTGAAAAGATACACCATTTTGAATATTTCTAGGAAGCTTCATGCTTGTATCATAATTTGAACGATTTCTCTGAAAGAAAAAACACATTCTTCTGATCCACGATAGCTCCAAAGTACGCATGCGCAGCGGTGAGACACGCATATGGCATACTGACTTCAGACAGTTCTATTAAGTCAACATTCAGGGCCGCAAAACCCTAACGTTTGCTTACTATAAAATGTTTCTTAATTCACACATGTTAACAAATATCTTCTTTTCCAAAGAGGCATGTTAAACGTTTGCAGTTATTAAAGTAACTTAATGGTAATGATTCAATGACACTGTCTATATCTTGTCTTGCCAATTCAATCTAATATAGACAGCATCGACTTAATAGATACCGGAAGAGGCCACAAAGAGTTGAAAATATTAGTTGACGGAAAGGCATTCTGTCAAAGGGTTTAATTTTGACATAACTTGCAGGTAAAATAATGAAATACACCTTAATATTTGCTATCAATTGTTTCTACAATATGCACGGCGTATTCATCAAGTTTGACAGTTGACAGGTGCCATAATTCGGTAGAGGTTTTTTGAAAACTGGTCAAAAACTAACTTTATATACATTTTCTTAATAGAAAGCCCCAAACTAAATTTTTTTCAACTCATTAAGTCCTTAAGTTACTGAGCAGAGACAAAAATCTGATGCAACTGAAGTTCTGTTCTAATCCAATAATGAGACACAACTGTATACTCTTTTTTTTTTTTGGATAATGTTGACAAACGTGACCTAGATCTTCCTAATTTAAATTTAATTACCAAACTCGGTTTAGTTCATTAATACCTTGAGCAGTCATAACATTCGGATGTAAGTAAAGACAAATTACTCAGTCATAATTCCATTAAAATTCGCTGTTTTCAAATATAAATAATTTTCGCATGTTTCGCAATGGATCTATCATGTGTTACCTTTTCGGTTGAAAAAATAACAGAGACCGTATATATTCGAGTATAGTCGTATCCAGTTGTAAATAGCATTGTCCAAGAACAGCGGTCGCATACAGCTTGTTAGGAATAATCAGTCTAGCAACTAATACAGGCCCTGATCAATCGGCGCATAATGTTGTGTGAAGCTGGATAGCACCTGAACTTAGATATGTAAAGTAACCAATGTAGCTCTTTTCTGATTACTCCTAGCTCTTTAAATCTCACAATACTACGTCTTGAATTTTAGATATTGTATTTATCTTTGTGTATCTCCCACCCAGCTGTGAACAGCGTGGACACCGATCTGCTTTCGACTAATAATAATAATAATAATAATAATAATCACCATCACCATCATCACCATCATCATCATCATCATCATCACCATCACCATCATCATCACCATCACCATCATCACCATCATCATCACCATCATCATCACGATTTACTGGGGGTGATATTCTATATGACCCTTAGAAGACGCGTGAATACACATTGATTGAAGAACGTACACACTGCCTTTTCATCGCTTGCTTAAACATAAAACAGCTGAATATCTGTGTAAAGAAACGGTATATACTCGAGCAGAATTCGGAGCCAACTGCAAACGGCGTAAACCCAGATCAGCCGGTGCAATATGCATCAGCAGATATGTGTCAATATGATTTGTACGGACTGATCAGAAGAACAAACAACAAAATATCGCATCTAATGGCGTGTTGAGCGACGGCGGATCCGGGTCTGTGTTGTTTGCACCATCATCATCATCATCGTTTATGTTGGCTCTGGCATAAAGAGTGTTTTCACACATTTTGTATGAACGTAAACAAAAATCATGAACTACTAAAAGTTGATGGACATACACAGAGATGTTTCCTCTAATGTTTGGTCAAGTAAAATATTTTTTTCTTCAACATGGTCTTATATTAGCAACTGAGAAATGGGTTTTAAGAAACATTTGAACACAATATATTCTGCCACAAACTCAAGTAATCCTTTTTTATGTTATGCTATGTAAAATAACTGTGATAATTGACTGGAGTGGTTGGCGATATATAATTTCACTGCCGCGTCGATAACAAGATTACCGTGAAATCTCAAGTTGTTCTTAGATGCTTACGTTGCCTTGACTTCTTCCTGTTACAAGACGACTCGAATTCAATTCCAACACGGAGCGCCTAATAATTTATTTTAATGTGTTATATTAATTTGAATTGCGAAGGAGAATTATTTAACTGTTTAGAACGTGGTAAACAGCGAACATCTCGCGGGACCCAGTAAGAAATCTGCTATTTTAATCTGTTACGTTGAGCATAAAATAAAAATGTTGCTTGCTACAAGTGAATAACGGGTATGTTTCATTTCGTGTGTGAAAAATGTAAGTATTTTCATCCACTCGTTGAAATATATCCGTTATTCACTCGTTTCAAGCAAATATCCTCAATGTATCCTATCATACCTGTATAATATTTAAAAATGAATTCCAGAATCAGTTGTAAACTGAGGGTTTGGACCCACCTTGCATCGCAGATCCTAACGTCATGGAGCAGCATCGTTTTTCAGTAGAACCTGCGAGCTTTAGGGACGTAAGATGGGTAGACCATTGCTCCCATCTCACTGTGAGCCGAGGTGTACCATCATAGACATAGGATCGGTCATATCGAAGTTGGTGGACACAAATGCTTTGGCACCATTTGCTCGGTACGTACCCAATGATATAGAAACGGAATAAGGCTCTTCACGTGCTTCAGATACGGTGCAGACACTATTTCTACCCCCCCCCCCCATAAAAGGGCCATCAGGAGGATAATCTTAGATGCATAGAAGTAAAGGCTAGAAGACAATTGAAGAGGGTCCCTATTAAGCTACATTGCAAAGCGCATCCTAGCCCCATGTCACGCAAAGCTGCAAACGTCTTTATTAATGTAGCATCACCCAGAATGTGTCCTGGCAATGGACGGCCACCAGATCTAAATTACCCAGGGCAGGATGGTTATATACGTACAGCCACATACACCTCCCAGACCACATATGCCTTAGGGATTGAATCTCTGCTATCTGCTTGTTTGACAGTTACTCAGAAGACAAATCATAAGATTATAAGATACTTCCAACAGGTTCAACTAGTTTATCACAGGCTGGAAATACTTTTGTATCGTAATTCGGTAGTTCAAACAAGATCTGTTGCTTTTCAGGGGACCGATCGCTCAGATCAGATTTGTCAGGAGGCATTTAACGGGTTGGCTGGGGATTGTTCAGCGGACGAGTAAAACGTAAGTATCCAGCCACCGACCGATCCCACCTCCTGTAGCTGATGGAAAGCAGGTCGAACCCGATCACAAACTGGCAAGAGCTGCTACTGCCTTAAGGCGACGAAAGCTTGTCGGCACAACATATTATGAACTTCTGGCCGAGATGGGTTTACCTGGTGACTAATGGCACCAACATGAGCATCAGCGGTCATAACCCACCCACCCCAAGTGGCCGTTTGTCGCAGTACTCTATAAAGACTTTGTACTCTTGTGTAAAAACATTTCCTCGTGCTATTTTGAGTGTTTTCACACGCCCAGCGTGTGAATGCACCTATATCCTCATACACAACCAATCTTATCAGTTGCAAGCATATGACTCTTGCATTTAGTTTATTAGTTTATCACCTTTGAACGACTCTTACGAGTGTTAGTCTTTGTTATATGTTATCATGTTGTTTCCCCGCCTGCCTTTACTGCATACAAGGAATCCTGATTTTCATGACATCGATAACAATTCCTGCAGTGTAAAGAATTTTGTTTACTGTCAAAGTGACTTGGAACACGTTCTTTAAGTTCCATATCGAATACATGACAAATACTTTGCATCTCTGTATTGCATGCCCATGTGAAAACGAAAACGACATCTAATATGACTTAAATGACCTATGAATACCACAGACACATTCTTTTCAACATAGATGGTTTCCCCAATTTGCTAGTCAAACGGTCATAATTTTCATATCTACCGATGAATCTTCAAAATCGTGACCTCAACTTCAAAACTCTACCTCGTGTCACAAATAAATATTAGTTTAGGCACAAGGATTCAGTAATGACGAACACATACACATAATAGTCAAAATGTCATAAAGGAATAGATCATGACTGATAGTACCTATCAAAAATTTCATATTATTCTAGAAATATGACAGAAACAATATCCTTTGTAATGCACCGGGCATTTTTATGAACATATAGGCTGTTATGAAAAACGTTTTGCAAATGCTAAGGTAAATAACAGTACACGGTACGAAATTTTGTAGTGCGTCAGGGTCAGCTTAGATGGACACATGACATATTTGTGTGCGTGGAACATGCAAAATACACTGAGTCGCATCATATATTGTTTTAATGTGAAACGTCGTGCTTATTGTCGAACCTGTATGAAGTCTGTTTGCCACCAGTTATAACTGGCAGTACTTCACCAACATGTCCAACTTTGTGTGTCCACCACTGATCCCAACAAACCTCGCTTTCAATTGCAAGCATGTCCCAGAAATTACGAACGAAAGAATGCTTGTACAGTATTCTGTTATTTACCAATTATTTATAAACTACCTTCATAACAACATGTATCTACATAGATTCAATCAAAATAATATCGTTTGCCGCATATTTGTCCATATTTGTCCATCGTAGAATGAAATTTCAATAAGACAGAGAATGTCTGTATGCGTGAACATATAGTTTGTGTAGCACCTTTGACCTAATTTTAGTTATCTATTCCAGGTTAATTTGAAGTTTAGATCAAGGATTCGAGTTGTACCCGCCATATTACTGGATTTCAGGGTCTAACAAGGTCATACTAGGTAGACATGGCCTCCTCTAAGGTGTAAAAGGGTCCAATGGGTAGATATAGATTACATGCACCGGTTATGTCTTGTGTTGCTGTTATACACAAGAATTAGTGGAGAGTCATCCACATGTACAAGATCATTGAATCTTAATCAGGTTAAAGTGGAATGAGTCACTAAAGGTGACAAATTGTTTCTTCTCCTAGGTATGCCGATCTTTAGTGATTATTCAGGGTACGAGAGACATAAATGTGACAAGTAGCTACAGACAAGATCATTTTTTCCCAAGTTTATTGATCTTTTAAAATGAGGAGCATTGTCTAGGACGGAGCCCAGACATAGTGGGGGTTTTTCAGACATATTTGAATCGCCGAAGTATGACAGGTGTGATTTATGAAACCTCTCTCGATTACTACCGATAGGTTACCCAAGTGTTCTAAGCATATATGTAGACCATGATATACAACTTTTGGTTATTCATTTGACAATTAAAAATCACTTTCCATTGTGATATGTTATCAAAGAGCGTATAACTTTACAAAGCTATTGCAAGACTCGTAAGCACGCCAACATGACCAAACAAAATCCATAAAAAAGAATCAAATCTATGAAAAGCAGTGAATAAAGTGTACATTTGTGTACGTGGATTATACACTTGTTCAAACTATATCAGCACATTGTATCATCTACCATGACACTAACCATCATCAACCGTGACACATATCATCGTCTACCTGACATATGACACCATCTACACAGACACGTCATCATCTACCTGACATATGACATCATTTACCTTGACACATACGATCATCAACCTTGATACATGTCCTCATCTACCCTGGCATATGACATCATCAACCTTGACACATGTCATCATCTACCCTGATATATGACATCTTCTACCTTGACACATATCATCTCGGTGACATGTGACATCATCTATCTTGACAAGTGTCATTATCTACCCCGACATATGACATCATATACCTTGACACATATCATCTATCCTGACTTGTGACATCATCAAGGTATGACACATGTCATCATCTACCCTGACATATAATACCATCTACCTTGACACATGACATCATCTACCCTGATAAGTCACATCATCTCTCCTGATACATTCTATGATAACGTTTCGTTGGAAAGTATTAATGACAAATACAGGCATTTAGTTTTACCATGGAGCAATCGGGAAAGATTTATTCTTTGTGTTGAGATGCATTTTATTGTGCAAGTAAAAGCAGCTTGATGGAAATGCACATATAAAATAAGTGGACCTATATAAACAAAGTATGTTTTGATTGAATCAGAAATGAAAACATGACCTAAGTAGGATTTTATCATCTGTCAAATGTAATTATGCAGTGCACCACGTCACAAGTCTTTGTATATGTTTTGGTCTACAAATGTAATTATGCAGTGCACCACGTCACAAGTCTTTGTATATGTTTTGGTCTATCATGACTCTGGAGTAAGAAATCCATATCAACAGATAAGGTCAACTGGCATGCTTCAGCGAGGATGAATATTGACTGAAAGTTATGCTTAATTAGAATCCCAGATCTCAAAAGAAGAGAGTTTTCTGTGCTTTCTGCCTGAAAAGTTTACATAAGACTCTCTCTCTCTCTCTCTCTCTCTTTCTTTCTCTCTGACACACGCACACGCTCACACAACAATTAGTTATTTTCTAATTCTACACATAATTAGTGAAATTTCTAGTGTGATGTAACACAAGGGCTGATGAATGAATATATATATATATATATATATATATATATATATATATATATATATATATATATATATATAACATTGTAAATAAACCTAGGGATATGAAATATTTTATTTTATGGATTAACCCGTCACGTTACAATATTAATGTACTCTTCTCTTCTAATATAATTAAGTAAATAGATATATCTTCAAAATCGGATAAACACACACACACACACACACACACACACACACACACACACACACACCTTTTACATCATCATGTGACCACATATAAAATTGATGTATATGTATGGGCAAAAGAATCATTGAGGAGGATGGTAAAATATAAAACAAACTTTCTTACAGAAAACGTTTGAGGTATATTTATAACTAATATGTTTGAAATATCCAAGAATGAATTAGATTAACACGGCATTTACTGACTGTTAAAATTTACAGGTATATGCCAATGATAAGCAATGTGTTAGATTAGATCTAAATTTTACTTCCGGGTCACTGCTCTAGTGGGGTACTTGATCAAGATATAAGTTGATGGTCTTCCACTATTCAAGAGGATAAAGCACACCTATACAAATAAAATAATGTTTTAAAGTCTATGATTGTATGTCATTCTGACATCACTCAAATGCACATTGAACTATATTTTACGCATTCGTATTGACGTATATTGTAACCAACCCCTAGTGGATAAAAGAAGATTTCTTTGCAAGATAATATTAAGTTCAATAACATGATTATTAGTGTTCAGATTCTTTATTAATGTATTACCTGATTATTTCTTAACTGACATCAGGTGAGAAATTGTTATTTTCTAGGTCATGTTGGCACAGACGGTACATATGTAAGTTGGAATCTGACTACTGTTTTGTTGGTAAGACTACAATTTATTCCAGATCAATTAATAATTTGTCGGATTTAAGGTGTCCAATTTAAAAAATGTTTTTCAATTATTGAATGTTCTGTTTATTTATGACATTTTAACAGACATGAGCATCGGGTAGGTGATACCTTAAACTGTCGACTTCACGTCACGTTTATAAACACCAACCCACAATTACGCTCTCTTATTCTTGTGGAAAGTGTTATTCATTTAGTTTAAGGGTAATTCTATCTATCTATCTATCTATCTACCTGTCTGTCTGTCTGTCGGTCGGTCGGTCGGTCTATCTATCTGATTTTCTTTATGCCCATCTGTCTAAATATGTATTTGTCTGTCTGTCTGTTTGTCTGTCTGTTTGCCTGTCATTCTCTCTGTCAATTTTCTTTTGACCAGTCTGTATTTTTGTATGGATGGATGGATGGACTAATTTATTCCCTCAGTATGATAAGCAACATTCAAACTTCCTTGTAAGGTAATATCGTGCATACAAATTAAGTTTATGTATACGTCTATTTGATACATCCTTTCTGAGCCTCTGGTAGCCGTGCGATCTAAAGCCCATGCCTTTACTGATCACTGACATCTCACCTCTGTCCGCATGGGTGTCAGTCTCAGGCTCGACCAAAGTGGATATTTGAGAAGCTGCCAGTGGCTTCCCGTGGGTCACTGGTTATTACCGGAGATTTCCCTGACTGGAGAGAAAAACTGTTGAGTTTTTCCTCCACCAGTTATACTGGCCACTATGTATAGCCTATGTTGCGCTCAGTAATTGCGTTAAACCGAAAATAACAGGAAGAACAATGCTTACGTTCAAATGATAACAGACCACAAGTGGTACATTTGTGAAAAGTGATACTACACTAGAATCTTAGTTCTCAGCGTATACCTGGTATCTATGAAGCCATCAACTGATATATAAAGGTGCAATTCCTGACCCAGGAAGTTGATAATTTTTCGGTCGTCAATAGCCGGTAGACCCGTATCTATTGTATTGTATCACCTGTACAGAAAATGTGCGCTTTAGCGAATACATCACTTGCCCCTGAACAGGGTAAACATCAAATTGCCATTTTAACATTCGAGTAAAACGTACCTAAGAAAGTTGCATTTTTGCAGCTAAGTGAAGTTCGTAGCACCGTCAAACGTAAAACTTCCTTCAAACGTAAAAATTATATACGTTTGATGAGAATATGGTTATATACGTAAACCTGGACCAAAAATGTTAAAACGCTTAGTTACCTACATTCAAAGAGTGTCAGAAAGAAAATCACACTCTTTTGAAAACGGGTTTGTCAGTTGCTTGATAATCAACACATAACGAAGTAATTAATGCATTAAATATGTCACTGTAATCTACTTGTTCCTGAGGAAAGGGCACAACAATGCAAAACCTCAGTGATCAATTTCCGTCTAGATTACATGTCTACACCAGATAATTTGACATTACGACAAAATGTTCCGTATGGCTTAACATATAAATAATATAATCAATAGTGTAAGAAAAATGCGCACTGTGGCCCAACATTCACCTAATGCGGATTAGGAGCTTATATTGCACTTCTTGACCAGCTTCTTTGAACACATCATGCCTACAGCTGAATGTTTGCAAGTAGGACAAAACTTGTACACCCTGATTTAACAATTTAATGAACAGTAGTCATTAAGTTAAGAAATATAGGTCACTATGATCAATTTTCTCCTGGTGTTGTTTAGAATGACGCTTGTAATGCCCTGGACAAGTTATATAACCAAAACATTCATAAAACTGGAGATCTGCGAGTAAGATAAAATTTGCACACTGAGGATAGCACGTACATAACAAAGTCAAAAGAGTAAAATTATGGTCACTGTGACCTATTTCTTCTAAGGTGGCTAAGAATTATTAAAGGAACACACAATGTTCAGTATCAATACCAAAACTACGGCTTGCACTTTGCCGTGAGATCAACATTTTCACACAGGGTTCAGAAACACATTAAAAACGTTCTTAATGTAAGTTAAGAAAAAGTAGGTATTCTTGATTTATAAGCCCTGGAATGTTTAAGATTAATACAAGATAAACTCTGACTGAGTCAACATATATGTTATTTATAAGCTGTTGATTGCTTGGAAGCCAAATTTGAACATTGGAATATACCTTTAATACCCACGGCATTTGTGTAAAGGAAAACCCCCAAAAACCACACAAAAAAACCCCCAAACAACCCCCCCCCCAATGTACGTATCTTATACTATTGAATTCGAACAAAGCCGCCAAGGCCGCCACCACCAAGGATAGGTCTATAACATAGGTATCATTTCCTTTGTGCGGATGATGTAAAAACCTAGTTTCTATAAACGTTGTAAATGAAACAGTGTGAAATATAGAACGTTTATATATGTGCAACAATAATGCTTCAAATGTAAAAAGAAATAAATATTTTGTGCACAGTCAGTAATTTATTTGATGTTTTCAGTCTATCAAAAGAATTTGGTTTTGTGTGTAAAACCAAGTATAACTAAACTAATTTCAATGAATATACTCTCTTTACATGCGTACAAATTAAGTACCCACATATGTTAAAACGTTGGTATTAGATATGAACAAAAAGAAGTTATATCTAAAACAGATGATGTTTGAAATGTGAAACGCTTCTGAGATTCAACCCTTTTCTTTACTCTAAGCTTTTTCAAAACAGTGCAATTACTT